>OY987318.1:11273526-11443526 GCA_963920655.1 Geranium rotundifolium
TCTTAACCTAAAACTCTCCCTCTAGCTTCCGCAATCTCTCACGACCACCATCGTCAAATCAACATCTACCTTCACCACCACAAGCGCGTCTCAGCAAAACCATCACACAACCTCCATCAACATTCCAATATGAATATTCGATCAATCAAGCCTCAATCTCGAATTAAGCTCAAATTAGCAAAATCAGAATCAAGCTCGAATCAATCCAGAATGTTGCTCTATTTTGGATTCGAACCAACCGGAAAATTCGTCAGCATCAACGATTGATCTTACCCCCTTCACCGCCAGCACGTACAAGCATCTAGGAAGTTTTCCAGCTGATCTCCAAAGTTTTCGCAAGCCGCTGGCGCTCCAGCTCTGGTCACGCGCTTTCGTCAAAACTGACCACGAACTCTATCAATTCGCCTCTCTCCGAGCATCTCCAGTCCTCACTGTCGACGAGTGAGGACTCAACACCTCAATTTCGGCTAGTCTGCGTCAATTCTGGCGACCTCCGACGTGCGTAGTGTCCACGCACCATCGCGCGTCTACCTCACGCGTACTATTCACGCACCCGAAAAAAAATTTACCTTCAATTTTTTTGTAGATTTTTTTTTCGACATGACATTTCGCACCAGGAACCCATTTGATATGAGAACTACTTGCAATTTCTATAAGAAATCGGGTCACTAGATTGCACATTGTCCACTGCGTCGAGCAATATATGGGCCTGACCCGCCTCGTCGATAGACCCACAATATGCCTAATTATCAGGGAGGAGAAGCTCGGTTGCAAGGAAAGCGCCCCTAAGTCAAATTACTTTTTGTTATATACCTTTATTAATTCTTTTCTCATTAAAATTATTGTTTTTAATCAACTATGTTATTAATTAAACTTTTTAGTCCCTAAAAAAATTAAATTAAATTTTTAGGATCAAATTTTGACCCCCTAAAATTTTTTATCAGATCCACTACATACTTATTGTTGAAATGGTGAGCTGTTTATTTATTTATTTTTCTATGGTTTATGCTCCCTCGGTTGTGGGGACCTTTTTCGGCTTTCACTGTTCTTCGAGTGTACTAATATTTATCGTTGAAAGCTGTGAGTATAACTAACATTTTAATTTTGGTGAGTGAAGTCGATAATATATATACATCTTAAATTTTGTGGGGCTAAGGTCCACATTCAGAACAAATGCTAACAATATACACTGTTGCATTTACTTTAAACAGTTATCAATCAGAGGAATAATGTACATTTAATACATGTTAGGTCAAATATTAGATAAGACTATACATTTAACTCGTAGGTTTTTTCTAACCGAGATATAGGTTAGTGTTTTTTTTTGTTGATAAAGATATAGTCATTTTACTATTATAAATCTGCTGCAAGTACAGAACGGAGATCGGCTAGTAACGTAGCCGCACAAAACTCCCAATCAGGGCCCGGACGGGCAGCTACAACCATTACATGCACACCATTATTACCTGACCTATTTATAAAGGGAAACTGAAAATTACAAATGTTCATTACAGCATTTAGACAATCTTGAACTATCACCCCTACTTGGGATCGTACATATTGATGTTGTTTGAGGAGCTCCATTAACTGTAGGCAGTCCATCTCAAAGATTATGTTTTGGTATCCCAACTCTCGCCCCCATTGAACTCCCTGCAATATTGCTAACGCCTCGGCCGTCGTCGGGTCAACAATTCCCTGGATCGATCGCCCTCTTGCTCCCAAGCAACGACCTTCTCCATCTCTTATGATCAAACCCATTCCTGCTCTTTGATCTGCCATGTTTATTGCCCCATCTGTGTTGATCTTGATCCACCCCACTTCTGGCGGCCTTTCTTTTTAAAAATAGATGTATGTTCATTTTGTGTGCATCATAATGGATAATCTCTTTGTACAAACATGAGGCTACGGATGGTCATGGTCTCGAACCGAACTGATCACCCTGGTTCCCAAATGTGAGAAAATGTAATTAGAATCTTAAGATTTTTATGGTTCAATTATAATTGTTCATGATTACAATGCATTTACCGTTATGTATGAGAGGGTGACACGTGTCCGGCTCGATTCTTTATCAGTGAATTGTGTTTGTCAGTGTAAGAGAATCGAAATCAAACTGCAATTCAATGATAAGATCAAAACCGAAATCGTAATTCACAGTTCTCGATTTCTTAAGCGTGTTCGGGTGGATTATAGACCAGTTATGGGTCCAAAATGTATACCCCTGCATGAGTTCACATTTTGTACTTGGTAGAATTGGGTGACGAATGGGATACGAATATGGGATATGTTTAAATGATTTGGGCTTCTTGTTATTTAGGCCCGTTGGATCATTATGCATTAGTTGGAGTAGGATAGGGTTATCTGTAGAATACAGAACAACCTGATTTTGTTAATTTAAAATGCACCTCCACAGGCACATTCCAATACTTTACATTATTATTGAATAAAAGAAGATAACGTAACTAAAGAGCAAGGTCTCAAGGCCTTCTTCTTTTTCTGCAGTTTACAGATTGACAAGAAATGAAACGAACATGTATAGCAATGAATGGTTTGATGAAGGAATGAAGAACATAGGATTAGGGAGCTTGAAGGTGCGAGTGCCAGGGCTTGGTCCTATAATATCACTCCGCTGATCTTCCATATTGGAGAAAATATAAATGGTTCGTACTTGAGGACAAGTTTCTCCCAGGTAGTGTAGCCCTCAGCCTTCAAAATTTTCAGCTAGTTTCAGCGTGGTTGGCACCGCCGGTGATATCCCTTCCATCAGCCACTCGTCGTGTTGAATTCTTTTGCCTCTAAGCAAATACGTAATTTCAAACACTTATTTTAAGACAGAGCGAGCAGAACACACATAACATGTAACGTGAAGACTATAGTATGGTTAATTACCCAAAAGCATTAGCAGGCTGAGCATAATAAGGAAGGTTAGGGAGAAGAGTTTCATCAATGTCAAACACCCAAATATCCATCCCGTCTGCGGCTAGGGTCACATTCTTAGCGTACTGGTAAGTGACGGCTGCAGCCACGCCACTGTCTCTCCGGTACTGCCCGCCGAGCATGTAGTTGGCGATGTACTCGGCGCAGGCTGCAGGAACCACCGACCAGCTCTGGAGATTGTAGGTCTCCGCCGCCAGCCGCTAGAAGCTCCCTATCCTTGTTAGATCTGAAAGCGATTATATTGATGAATGATTGATGATCACAATAGAATACAAATGCCTCTATATATAGGCTTGATAAGCTAGGGTTTACATGAGATATGACGGTTAGGGTTTAAGTAGAGATACAAAGTGTAGTGGGCCTCGACCCATATATTAATAACTAATATAATATATCTAACACTCCCCTGCAGTCGAAGTAGGAGGAGGCCAAATGCTTTGACTGTAGCAAAAGTCTTCAAAGAGAGCAGTCGGGAAGCCTTTGATGAATATATCTACAAACTTGAGAGATGAACTTGACCTGCAATAACTTGAACCATCGTAGTAATCAAGATTGAGAAAAGAAACTGAGGGAGGTGAGGAATATAAGGAGACGGGAAGTAAAGAGAGATAATTAGAAGAGAGTGAGAGATTGAATAAAATATGAGAGAGAGAGAGAGAGAGAGAGAGAGAGAGAGAGAGAGAGAGAGAGAGAGAGAGAGAGAGAGAGAGAGAGAGAGAGAAAGAGAGTGAAAGAAAGGGAGATTGACTAAAAGAGATTGATAGAGAAACAAATAAAAATAAATAGGAAGGAAAAAAAACTACGTCATATATGACGATGCGACAACGACGTCGCATAAGGATGGTGCAAAAGAAGAAACTACGTCGATGCGAAATAATTTCAAGCAATCATGACGGTGCAAAACAAGCAATTACATCATATAATGATGGTGCTATATTGCATTGAGAAATAAAACAAAGAGATTATGATGACCCGAGAAGGAAAAAGAAGGAAAATTGATAAGGAGATGAGAATATTAAAAAGATCTGATTTAATAAGGGAAATGATTAAAAAGGAAATATGATAAAAGGTTTGAGAGAGAAAAGACAAAATAGAGTTTGAGGGAGGGGAAGCAACGGAAACAAAAAGGAGAATAATAGATGTGGAGAATAAGAAAGGAAAAAAAGGAAATTAATAACGTAAGAAAAGGAGATAAATAATAATAATAAAATAAAAGAAAATGAAAAGGATGGAGAGGTGTCGTGAGCAATATAGTTAGTCATCTTAGAAGGAGAAAAGATGAAAATTAAGACAAATAGTTAATAGGACAAAAAAACATTTGAAGGAACATCTCTACTACATAGGTGCGGTGAATGAGTGTTGTTACAACGTTTAATGTTGGCATATTTTTTAGGACAAAGTCAAGATGTCGGACAACATGTTGTAACACAGTTAGTGCGACATGATACTCGCAGTTATAAGAAAGACATCGAAGACTTCCTGTTTTACTCACAGAAGATGTGTGCACGAAGAAGTCAAAGCATGACAGTTTAAGGCAAGGACCAGCTAGAAGAAAGACACGCAAGATAGATTTAATAAAGGCGGCAACGCCAACTTTGTCACTTGCCAGAAACGCAAGGCGGCAAGGGATTTCCTAATCGGAATAGGCAATGTGAGTTTCTATAAAAGCATACGCTACCCCCTAGCAATTTAGTCCTTCTCTCTGTGCTAAATTGACAGAGCTCTTAACCGTGTAAGACGAGCGGATTGAGAGGCTGATTTATTTAGAAATGACACTTTTGATTACATACATCAAGTCGAGGAGATTTGAGTGTTTGTAGTCTATTGGGTTTTGTCCGTGATTGAAGACTCACGAAGAATATTGTCGAAGACAACGCAACCGAGCATAGGCTTGCTCGAAGGGTGGAGTTGAGATGTTCTCAAAGACAGGGGGAGTCCCTGGTCGAGGTTGTTCACGGTGAGATATGTAGTAGCTTAGGACAATAGCTTGTGTGATAGCTAGTTGATGCTTGAAGTTGTACTATTGACTACCTAATAGTGAAAACCTTTTCATTGGCAGAATGCCCCCAAACGTAGGTGCAGAGTCACCGAACTGGGTAAACATATTGTGTCTTATGTTTATTACTTTACTATTTATTGTCCATAAACAGTGCGTAAGCAAGTTGTCGAACCAAACGTTACGACATTAGGTTTGACATCTTGTCCCTGCTACTTAACAGAATTTCAATTGATATCGGAGGGGGCACCTTAAATTCTTAGGTGATTTCCTGCAAAAATTATGTGTAGCAAATATGGACTCAAAAGAAGGAGGATCGATCAATCGACCACCAGTGCTTGATGGAACTAACTATGGTTATTGGAAAGCACGAATGTGTGCCTTCATGAAATCTCTCGATAGCAAGACCTGGAAGGCTGTTGTCAATGGTTGGGAAGAACCTCATTATGCTGATGGTCAAGGAAATCAAACCGATTTAAAACCTAAGAAAGACTGGAGCAACGAAGAAGATGAACCAGCCCTAGGTAAATCTAATGCTCTCAATGCTATATTCAATGGAGTAGACAAGAATGTCTTTAGGCTTATCAACACCTCTATGAGTGCCAAGATAGCATGGGAAACTCTTGCAACTGCCTATGAGGGAACCTCCAAGGTCCGAGAGCAGAAACTACAATATCTCACCACAAATTTTGAAGCTCACTCTATAAATGAGGACAAAACTATAGCTAAGTTCAATGTACGGATCAGGGATCTGGCCAACGAGTCATATTGAAGATGATATTAAGCAAACAATATCCAAAGCTCGTCGTCAAAATATGGTTGCCTAAAAACTTGCCAATGGGGGAGATTGTTACTACGTTTAGTGTTGGCATATTTTTTAGCACAAAGTCAAGATGTCGGACAACATGTTGTAACATAGTTAGTGCGACATGATACTCACAGTTATAGGCAAGACATCGAAGACATCCTGTTTTACTCACAGAAGATGTGCGCACGAAGAAGTTAAAGCATGACAGTTTTAGGCAAGGTCCAGCTAGAAGAAAGACACGCAAGCTAGGTTTAATAAAGGCGGAAACGACAACTTGTCACTTGCTAGAAACGCAAGGCGGTAAGGAATTTCCTAATCGGAATAGGAATCCGATTAGGCAATGTGAGTTGCTATAAAAGCAGGCGCTACCCCCTTAGAAACTTAGTCCTTCTCTCTGTACTAAATTGACAGAACTCTTAACCGTGTAAGACAAGCGGATTGAGAGGCTGATCTATTTAGAAAGGACACTTTCGATTACATACATCAAGTCAAGGAGATTTGAGTGTTTGTATTCTATTGGGTTTTGTTCGTGATTGAAGACTCACGAAGAAGATTGTCGAAGACAACGCAACCGAGCATAGGCTTGCTCGAAGGGTGGAATTGAGACGTTCTCAAAGACAGGGAGAGTCTATGGTCGAGGTTGTTCACGGTGAGATCTCTAGTAGCTTAGGACAATAGCTTGTGTGATAGCTAGTTGATGATTGAAGTTGTACTATTGACAACTTAATAGTGAAAACCTTTCCACTGGCAGAGTGCCCCCAGCCGTAGGTGCGGAGTCACCGAACTAGGTAAACATATTGTATCTTATGTTTATTACTTTATTATTTATTGTCCATAAACAGTGCGTAAGCAAGTTGTCGAACCAAACATTACGACATTAGGTTCGCCATCTTATCCCTGCTACTTAACAGAATTTCAAGTGCGAATGAATACAGGAAAGGGAGTAAAGACTAAAAAGAAGAAGTATTAAAAGAGTAGAGGTAAATCACAGAGAGGAGGAAGTTGAAATCTACCGGTAGAGAAAACACAAGTGGGAGGACTTGGCATAGTATGCTGCCAAGAAGAAAGAGAAAGAGAAAAAAGTTTCTTGGTAGTTTTATTTTGCCCCTCCCCTTCCTTCTTTCTTTACCGCATTCTCCAGCAATCGCATATTTGATAAGGGTATGGAGGCAGTCGCCAAAACACAGGTGCATCGGGAGGGTTCCAGTGAGTTTGTTGAAGGAGAGATCGAGGACTTGTAGCTTTCTATTTTTTTGAGAGTGTGGAAAATTTTTGGTAAAATTGTTCTCCAAAAAGCTGGAGAACCTACAACTCTAGCAAAGTCTCCAATGAACTCCAGGATCGCTTTGTAGAGTTTGTTCCTGCAAAGATTGACAAGTATTAGATTCTTCATACCGATGCACGATAGTGATATCTCTCGGTGAAGGCTTTTTTCAGCATATCCATGGATTTAAAGCTTTTTAAAAGGTTCCTAGCAACGCCGTTAACGATTCGATGAAGGCATTGACCTAGAGGAAGAGGGTGTCGAGGTTCTGCAAATTCTCGATCTCCGACAGGACCTGGGTCAGCCCGTAGATGGACGCGTCGAGTCTGATTAACGCTAGTAGGTTTCCAATTTTCAGCAACCAGTTGTTGGTGAAGGTGTTGTAGTACTCGAGGTAGAGCCCCCGGAGGCTCGTCAAGTTCCCAATCTCTGTGCGAAACCTTCCCGTTGAGCTCCTTGCCTGAAACCGCTAAATACTCGAGAAACCTCCCACGTAGGCAGGGATGACATCGGGCGGATTTGACAATCTAATCCCTATCCCCCATAGAAACGTGGTAGAGATTCCCGTTTCTAACGAGGAGGAATTTCTTGTTCTCTGTTTCCAACTCAAAATATTGTTAAAAATATTATTTAAAATAAAATTTATAATCAATATATATTAAAATATTACTTTTCATGAAATATGCATTTAAAAATATTATTTTAATCTAAAAAGTTTTGTAATACATTAGTGCGGGGATACCTTGCCTCGACCCACCTTGAATGGGGCGAGGCATTGGGTTCCTGTCGAGTACGGGTAAAAGTGTCATCCCTAACCCCATGTGTACTCCACCGGAACGCTCCAGTAGAAGAAGTTCCCTCTCGTGTGCATGTGGAGAGAGAGAGAGAGAGAGAGAGAGAGAGAGAGAGAGAGAGAGAGAGAGAGAGAGAGAGAGAGAGAGAGAGAGAGAGAGAGTCATTTTACATATATTTTTGGGAAAATGACACTTTTGTGCACCCAAATATACAATTTTCTCACTTTCATACCCTACCTTTTTTTTCTCAGTATCCTGAATTTTATTTTGAGACAAATTACCCTTGGAATTGAGCCGGTTCAATTTCAACCAAATCCAACCATAATTTAATTAATATAAAATTACTTTTTTACCCTCCACTGAATAAAAAATTTATCTCACAATTGAAGTGTATATTGGTCTTTTCAAATAACAAATTAAAAACTAAAAATAAAGTATTAAATTACAATTATGCCCCCTTTCTCCTCTATAATCATCATCTTTTCCAGTGTCCCTTCTGGCAGACATCCGAGGAGGGGGAGGGAGGAGTAGAGAAAGTTTGCAGTGGAAATAAAAGACACACCGATGAGAGCGTCGTCATAGAGCCGGTAAAACAGGCGGCGAACCGGGCGGCGACGGCGGGGAAGAGGTGGTCGATCCCATAAATTGTAGGCGATGGCGTGGAATTTCGCGCCGATTAGGCAGAGGTCGAGGACGAGAACGTTGCAGTAGAAGGTGGCGGAGCCGTCGGAGAAGCGGAGGCATGTGTGGGCGGAGGAGGGTTCAGGGAGGGTTAGGTCCAGCGAGGATGGCGGGGTGGTGGAGAGGGGTCAGGGTTCTGGGTTTGGGATTGGGATTGGGATTGGGATTTGAGGTTTGTGTGTGGGGTTCGAGGAGGTGGTGGTGGTATTGGCGATGAAGGGACGAGAGCGGCAGATTAGGTATGAGATGTTGAGGGGTTTTGGGGATTTCATGGATTGGTCGCTGGAGAAGTTCGTCGGTGGCGGCGACAGAGCGCGAAAGAGGAGGGGGCAGCTGAGGAGGAGAAGATGTGAGAGGTGGAGAGAGATGAGAGGAGAGAGTTAAGGGTGTCATTCACTTGAAAATTTGATGAATAGTTGAGGGCAATTTCATCTTTTTACACTTTTTAAAAATTGGGCTGGTTCTCTCCATTATACCAGATTTAATTTTAGTTCAATTCCTGTTGCTACGTTTAGTGTTGACATAATTTTTTAGTGCAAAAGTAAGAAGTCAGTGCAACATGTTACAAGACATTTGGAGCGACTCATTACGCTCCAGATTAGGAAAGGCCTGAAGCTTTCCTATTTAGAGTCGCTTGGAACGCAAGAAGAATGACGTCACAACAACTGAAAGACTTGGAGCGCAAGAGAATGACGTTAACAAGCCCAGGCGACTTCCAGCTGTCATTAACACGTCAGCAAAGGCGGCAACTGCTTGCCTAATTTGTTTAGGAAGTCTGAGACTTCCTATTCCTAATTCGAGCCAGATTAGGAATGTGGGGCTGCTATAAAAAGCTTGTGCTTCCCCATTAGCAGCTCGTCCGTTCTTGTTCTTTATTTGCTAAATTTCTCAGAGCTCTTAACCGTGCACCATTGGCGTGTTGAGAGGCTGATTAGTTTGCTAGAACGACTTTGCTTTGATTAAATATCAATTCGCGAATATTGAGTGTTTGATCGATTAGGGTTCTTGTGTTCGTGATTGAAGATTCACAAATCTGTCAAAGAAGACTACGACACCGAGCATAGGCGCTTGCTCGAAGGGTGGAATCGAGAGGATCTCAAATACAGGGGGAGAGGACCCTGGTCGAGGTTGTTCACGGTGAGATCTATAGTAGCTTAGGACAATAGCTTGTGTGATAGCTAGTTGGTGCTTGAAGTTGTACTATTGACTACCATATAGTGAAAACATTTCCACTGGCAAAGTGCCCCCAGATGTAGGTGACGTTGCACCGAACTGGGTAATCATCTCTGGTGTCGTTATTATTGCTCGTTTATTGTTTAAACCACGGTTTGCGTTTTAGGCAAGTTGTCGACACAAAAGTTACGACTTTGTGTTTGACTTCTTGATGAAATTCAGGGTACTGAAAAAAAGAAAAAAAAATTGAAGGTATGAAAGTGAGAAAAATGTATATTTTGATGAGCAAAAAATGTCATTTCCTTATATTTTTTAATTGTTTTATTCGAAAATACATTTATGATCTTCAAGAACGAGTTTAATATGTTATTTTATTGAGAGTGAAGTAGTCATTTCTTGTTTATTACAATTTTGTATCATTTGGAAATCATACAATAAAGGCATTTTAGACAGTTTCTATTATTTCGGTTAGTTTTGACGAAAGTTAAGATAAATGTAACAAAAGAAAAGTTTGTGTATTTGTAAAAGAAAAAATGTATTGATTGGATATACTGAAATTAGAATAGATCAAAATTGAGTATATTTATCCCTTCTAAATAAACTAGCTAGCTAGCTAGCTCGATTCCAAGAAACACTTTTATTTAAAATCATGCTTAAGGCCCCCAAAAATTCTTGAGACGAACTTGAGCTGGGGTTTCCCTACAGTGACAATACCAGTTCTGCATAGTCCGGGATCTACGATTTTAAACAAATAAAATCTCATCCATCTGCGATTATATTATGACCCGAAAAATTAGCACATGACGAATTAGTAAAAACAACCACAAGAATAGCTTATTAGTTGAGATTTGATCACCATGCACGAATCGTACAGTCTAGTTCATTTTCCATCTTCAAAAAAACTCTTTCCAGTCAATCTAAAATGGATAGTTCTATTCCGGACAAGAATTGATAGATATAAAACAAGAAGAATGGAAAGCACATGGCGGACAAGAAGATAGTGCAAGTTCCTATTCTAATTCCAAGCTAACCAAAGATTTTGTTCCAATATCCAGTTCATGGCTACAATTTTTCCATCCAAACATGACAATTATGATTATTATACCCAAAAAATAGTCAAAACGTATATAATGGTAAGAGTGGACCGTCACTTTCAGTCTACCAACCCAAGTTGCATCTTTACCGTCGGCTTGACTTGTTACGTGAGTCTAAACCTAATAAATTTCTCTTTTCCTTTTCTCTTTATTTGACTTGCTAGCTATTGAAATATGAAGTTCCAGAAAGTTGCACGGTTCGATGAGGTGACTTTTTTTCCTTAAGAAAAAATGCGACATATTATTACATTATAAAGTAAGTTATCCTGGCATTTTACTGGACAACCAAAGTATTAGATGGTGGGACAGATCTCGCACCATGATCTCAGCTACTACAAGAAGAACGAATAAAATAAAATATAGTGCAACGACATGCCTCTTGCAACCTCGCGGCCTTCACCTCAAATGGGTTGAGACTGATTGTCTTTGTTATTATAAATCGATAGATAAACAAGATACACATTCGATTTTTATATTTTTGATATAAGAATGATATCATCAATAAAGGGAAATTATACCCGAATTTTAAAACTTGATACATACACTTAACAATAAACCCACTGCCACATTTCCACCCACAACCAGAGAGCCGTGGAAGATAGGGAGGTTGACGAGGGTTGTAGGCAAGTTTGCTCGCGAGTGCGATGCTTCCTACAAGACTATGGCCGATCTTCCTGAGTCCGAGTACCGTTTATTTTGGTTGAAATTTCGGGTAATTTGAATACTTAAATTTTTTATAATTTTCCAACTTGTCATTTTAAGTTTTGGATATTGGCGTGGATTTGTATATTTTAGCGCTTGTATCAATTGAAAAATACTTCAGAAGAGCTAAAAAGATGTGGATTCGCGAGACGGCCGCGACCACTTACAAGGAGTGGAAATCAAACATGAAGCCGTTCTACAATATATACATCTCGGAAAAACTAAACCGCAATGGAATTCCCATGATAGTTAAAGGGATGAAGTCCTAATGGTTGTGGCTCGTTCAACACTTTGACGACAATGGGGTATTTCTTTAGTCATTAATTTTTTAACTGATTTATTCCCTACTTAATTTCGCTTGTTTTAATATTAAAAAAATTCAGAGGCTCGGAGCTTATATGAGGAAAATTCGGTTGAGCTCGAACATGTTAGAACACCATACCGGGTCCAAATCATACCGAAGTATTTGAGAGGAGATGGAAGAGGCTGGCACCGTAGAGATCTCAAAGAAGTTGGAGAAATGGCTGAAGGCTCACTCGGAAGGTGGAGGTGATGAAGAGAATATACCGAAACACATAAGTTATTTACAGATTAATTCTTATTATATTAATTGATCCTTATTTTATTATTCTCCTTTATTATATTATTTAATTCTTATTTTTATTTATAGATTTTCATTAAGAATGCGCTCAAGGAGTGGAGAAAGAATCCAAAGAAAAAGGGACAAGTTTGGGAATCTGTCCAAGATAACCGACGTGGAGGAAAATGAGGTTATGCGACAAGCGGTCAAAAATTGTCACGATTTGGAGTTGGTCAAAGGAAATAATCCATAACTACACCGAGGACGACATATATGGGGTTTTGGGGTAATTACGAGGCACCATCGTCGATGAGAAGACGTTCCTTTAGTTTTTCTGCTGACGCGTTTACACAGTTCTAGACTCAGCTCGATCAATCGGCGGAGCAAATCACCAATCCAACGCAGTAGATTGCCAATGCTAATCGGCAGGCCGAAAATGCGATGCAGGAAGCCACCAGTGTTAGGGCGGCTTTAACCCAAAACACTGGCATGTTCAACTTGCTCTACGATTAGATGAAGCTTACCAATCCGGATATGCCTCCATTTGACCCGAACATGTTCAGACCTTTTGCCTTGTCGTAGTTTACTTCATTATGTATTGATTATTCAAACAATTTTAATGTAAATAACAATTTCATTTTCAATTTTAATTTCATTAATTTGATTATTTAATTATTAAAAATATAAAAATTAAAAATTATATTTAATATTTATTCATTTATATATATATATGGTAACGGTGTATAAAACGGCGTATGTTATCGTATACGTCGTAATAATACTAACAACATATGTGGTATTTTACGTCGTTACAATACTAACAATGTACTTGGTATTGTATGCCGTTAGAGAGTGTGACAGCGTTTACTGCGAAATTTGTCGTTAGTATTTTAATGGCGTACAATATCACGTACGTCGTTACCAATTATGTTGACGGCGTCACCAATTTGACGGCATCGTTAGATTTGTGACGGCGTATATACCTCGTACGCCGTTACAAATCAAACGGTGTACACACTACCGTACGCTGTTACCCTTGTAAGGGCGTCCGATTGAATGTGCGCTATCACAATGTCTAACGGAGCACATATACGCCGTTACAATTTCTAACGGCGCGTTTGAAACGACGTATGGAAAAAGGGCGAACTGTGTGCTATTAAAAACTGTAACGGCGAACATTCTCCTTTCTAACGGCGCACGGAGTGCACCGTTACAAATGGAAAAAATGATAGTGATCAAGTCGTTCATGATCTTCAACCCTAGCGGGTTTAGGGTTTCTAGATTCTTATCTTCTCTTTATTTTCTTGTATTGAACTGATGACTCTTGTTCTACCTCCATGTTTATGGGCTAAAATTCCATAATCATTGGTGTTAGGTCGAACACTATGAATTTTTTATTTTATGTAATTATTATTAATTGGATTGCATGTTGATTGATGAGTTGTGATTTATATTCTTGTTGATAATGTTGACGAGCACTAGAGACTTGTTTGAGTTGCGGTTCCGAGCCTGAGAGGGTTGGTGGGAACAGACACAACGCAATTAAAAGAATTAAACTCTTCGGAACCCCTATCTCGTGAATGTTGGTTTTAGTATAGTTGAATTGTGCATTGTTCGAGAGAATCATAATACAATTTGACTCAAGGTCCGGTTCCAAAACCGAGAGGTGGAATTGGCGTTTGTGTTGACATAAGATTCATCATGATTTCTTTCGTAATTAATTATATTTATTGAATTGAGATTTTTGTAGTGACCTAAAGTTCATGATTTGGTTTGACTGAATAGTTCTCTATGTTGCTCATTGGTAAGTTTAAGATGGTCTTAATGATTACTCTCTATAAAATGCGTTAATTTATGTTATATAGCGGAAATTGTATTGGATTAACCATCATTGGTCCTTGTGGATTTAACCTTATGCTTAACAGGTTTTATTACTTGTAATGACCGTGTGCACTTACGCGTATTCGTGAGCGTGTAGACGACTGTCTACGTGCCCAACAAGTTTTTGGGGTCATCGGGGGATCTGTTGGAAATCGTGGGATTGCATACACAACGGAAGCATAATTTTAATCACGATTTTGTCGCATAAATCCATTCAATTCAAAATTAATCGTTGTTTACTGTTCTTCATGCGAATTAAGCTTATCCAATGGGATCTGCTCTCAACTGATATCAACATGATTAAATTTTGATTAAAGCGTAGAAGGGAACGACCTCCTAAGACCTTTCTCTTCCTTCTGCTCTAGAAAAACTTGTTCTTATGCGGTTGAACAATTTCGAGTGGACAATTACGAATAACCTAGGGTTTTGTCTTATTCCCTAAGACTGTATTTATATCGAACATATGCTCCTAGATTTTTTCATTATCAATCAGAAACATTCCTTTTATTTCAAATCCTAATTCGAAATTATCTTGTATCTTTATTATATTCTAAATATGATAAATATATATTTCCACTCTTTAATTTGGACTTTAAAAGGCCAAAAAATGCCTCAGGCTCGCTCTTTGTGTCTAACCCTTGATGCGGGTGGATTTTGCATCTCCACTCGAGCCAAATCTCCTCACAATTAACTCGATTTCAACCCGATTTCAGGATATATTTTCAGGTAATTTGAGTACTATTACACACACTAATGAACTTTGATGATATGTAGAGAAATGTGTCACTCTGAGGGCATAATGGACCATAAAAGAGTCTCAGAGAAGACCCAAGATTGAGCTAATACACAAAGAAGCTAAAAGGAGCAACAAGTGAGACCCACGACAACTAGAGTCACGACACCCTGTCGCGACTAGCTTGGTCGGGATTCTAGAGCACCTGAGAAGGGAAGCTTACAAGAGATCCTCAGCCACGACACTCAGTCATGACTCTCAAGTCGTAAGTTACAGGGCACTAGAATAGAATTCAGAGGGAGGAAAATCGATAGAATTCGAGCTTCAGGAGTGCAGTCACGATAGTCTAGGTTACGACACCCAATGGGTAGGTGCGGACCTGAGGAGTGGAAGCATCGTGAGGCGGTAAGGCAAGTGACGACACCATATCGTGACCTCACATGTCGTTGGCTGACGTGGCGAGAAAATTAGACTGTCATAGAGTAACGAAACCCCTTCTCAAGACAGCGACCCACGACTCCTAGGCGTTACTACCATATAGTTGTCTCCGAGATTCCCAGAGGAGGAGTCAAGACACTAGATGTCACGACACCCTCTCGTGACTCCGTTGTTGTGACTCGCGTGTAGAAACTTAAGATTTTCATATTTTATGTGAAAAGTCTTCAAAATTTTAGGATTATAGAGGAGAGACCAAAACAGTCTTCTCATAATTTTGTTAGGTTTGTGCCCTAGTCCAAAATAATTCTTCAATCTATATTGTAACGGACATCATTATTCTACATAATAAAAGGCATAATATTACTAATGTGTTGTAGTAATGTATCTAATGTGATTTGATCTATGTCATAATGTGTGTAATCACTTATAGTAGAACTATAGATCAGAAAGAGTTACATTCGATAGAGTCCCTCATCAGCTAAGCTTCTTCTGAAGCGATCAGTATGAGACTAACTCCTTGTGATCACGCTCTACTGATCATGGCAAAGTTTGTGCCGGAGTTATATCATAGATATCATCAGGTCGATGATATCGGACAACCCGATTATGAGTATGCTGCATAGATCCAGTCATGAGATACTCACATATCGTAACTTGTCATTATATCCTAAGACCAAGGAGTCTTTGTTTACATTATGTAACAAATACCTAAGTTTGACCTAGTCTAACGTTATCTGTAAAAGGGTAGCTATAACGGCTTCGATTGGCTTTGGCATTTATTGCACTAGTGAACTCGAAAGACGTTTGAGGGATTTATCACTCATACTTCGGTATGAGAAAGATATCCGTTTAGGCCACTTGATGAGTATGACTGAAGAAAGAGCATGGCCATGCAGGTGATACCTTAGTATCAGTTTTCAGTCATCTCAGATATCAAGAAACAGTGATTGATAAATTAGGATGACCATTCTATGCCTATTGATCAATCTGGATATCGGTTTGATAAAAGGACAGTGACATGTACGATAACAGGTTAAGTCGAATAATCGATAATCACGAATATTGGATAATCATAATGTCTTGCTAGAGGCCACTTATGATGGAAAGGGTAAAATAGTAATTTTACCAGTCTGCCAATTATTCGTGAGCCTAGAGGGTCACACGCATTAAGCACGATACATGACAACAATTATGGATGAGAATTGAGAACAATTCGGTAGTTTTCTGGCCTAAGGTTTTAACCAGACGGTTGAAAAAATCAATTCGAGGAAATTGAGCCGTTTTGACTAAACCGAAATTAGAACTCAAGTTAATGGGTTTAATTTGGGTTTTAGTTAAACGGGCTTAAAGCCCATTTAGGAATTTAAGATAAGAGAGGGAACAAATGCAAATAAGAAAGAATAAAGGGATAGATAATGCAATTTTAATTTTGAAATTCAATTTAATTTCAAATTAAAATCACATAATATCTATTCATTTTATCCTTGATTTTTTCAGCAACTTCTCCCTCCTTTCTCTCCCCCTCATTGCCGATTTTCAGCTCCCTCTCTTCCTCCATTGTTGCCTTGTTTTCTCTCAAAATTTCTAGCAAAATATTGAGTGAAAAATCATTTCGGTTGTGGTGCTTGTGTGGACTTGATAGAGAGAACACTACACTTGTGTTTTTGTCGATTACAAGAGGTAAATATCAGATTTATATTTATGTTTATAACATGTTCAAATGGCATTAAGATCTAAGATAGTTTCGATCACCACGGTTACATAAAGTCTGCTGCATGATATTCATCGTTTGGAACCCGTGGTGATCTCTTTCAGTGGTATTAGAGCCATGGTTGTTATGTTTATCTGTATATGTTTAAATCTGATATTTTTATGTTTATATGTGTTCTTCATCATTAGCATGCATGTAAATCAAAATTTTTTTTTTCAGATTTGATTGATTTTGGAAATTGGAAAAATAATTTTTTTTGGGGTTTTTCGGGTTAGCCATGGCTTGGCCATGGCCAACCAGGTCGAGTCCCTTGGTGGACCATGGAATGCCCTAGGGCAGAACATGGTCAGCACCATGGGCCAACGAGGGTCGCTACCGCGGGCGACAATGGTCGCTGCCGCGGGCGACCATGGCAGCCCGTGAGGGCCACCATGGTTGCCTCGCGGGCGACCAGGGTCTGCCCTAGGGGCGACCATGGCTGCCCTCGCGGGCTACCATGGTCGTTCCCGTGGCTGACCACGGTCAGCCCCGCGGGCGACCTCGGTAGCTTTCACGGGCCACCGTGGTTGCCTCCGCGGCGACCTTCGGTTGAGCCAGTTCGGCTCGACTAGATTCGAGCTGAACCGGTTGGTTCGCGAGGATATTTGGAAACCCAAAAAAATTTAATTTTCAGATTTGGTTCAGTTTCGATAAACCAGCGAGAACCGGTCCAAAATTCAATTAATCGATTAAACCGTCCGGTTTCGATAAACCGGAATTTTTCCACACTTAAGAAAGATAAAATTTGGAAAAATTATTTGTTTGATCAGCATATTGATTGATAATATGATCTTTGATCACATGATGTTTTCCACATGATGCTAGCTAAGCCCATTAGATTTGCATTTTAATTTCGGTTTTGCAACCTGCGTGTTGCTTAATTTTGGATTGTAGTAAATACGGCTTGCGTGTCGTGATTTGTATTTATTTAATTTATTTTAATATGTAATCACGAAGACCGACACAAGAATCAAGTCAAGAGGGAGACTCGCATTGGAGGAGGCTCGAGGCCAGTGCGAGTTCAAAAGAATGGAGCAAGTTTGGATCTTGAAGACCATGTCTTTAGGATCGGTTTTGCTAGATTCTTAGGAACTTAAGATGGGCTTAGCTATGCATATTTTATCGTTACATTTGTATGTTTGAATGTATGAATGTATGATAGTTTAAATATACAAGTTTATGTATGATTTGCTATCACATGCAAAGATTAAAATCGGAATTTAATCAGACTCGCATGTAACCTGCTACGGGATCATCTTTGCATGAATTTGCAATTGATGATTCCAGATTAAGATTGTATCGATATACAATCAGACTTTTATAATTCACTTAAACGCAAATAATTACAAGTCAAGCGTGATACCATCCAAGTTTGGGCACTCAAAAGGGCTTTGACCCTATGGATGTCGGTACGCCTCCACGTAACATTCATAGAGAAAAGGTCTGGATGAGATGGGTAGTTCTGTGTGGGTGCGTGCGCCTCCGCGTAGTAGTCACATTAGTTCTATCCCTAGTTCAAGCTTTGTAGACTTGTCTACGATTGTCAGCTAGGGCTGACCTAGGGTATCAGTATAGGGTATGCCACGTACTAACAAATACAGACCCTAACCAGGAACTACATGGTCTTGTAGATGGATTCTCTCCTACCTTGATACACTCAATTGGAGCAGTGAGCCTCCGTTCACTTCAATTGAGAGTATGATGGGATCCTGGTTCAGATTCCAAAGTTAGAATCAGAAAGTGTTTTATAATTAAATCTCCAACTTCAATTTTAATTAATACTGATTAAAAGTTGTTTAATGTGTAGATATAAAATGGCAAACACGAATCATTCTGGTAGCAGCGCGCTTAGGTCACTAATCGAGTATGATAAGCTTAACGGCGTAAACTTTCTCGATTGGGAACGGAATTTGAGACTCGTTCTCAAGCATGATTGTAGGATTATATCCTTACCCATGAACAAGCACCTACTGAACCAGCATTGAACGCCTCAAGGGCGCTAAGGGATACCTACTAGAAATTCCTTAGCGACCGGATCGACGCGCAGTGCATCATGATGGGCAGTATGGTGCCTGACTTGCAGAAACAGTTCTTGGACATTTCCGAAGATCCCAAAGCCTGTATGGCTGAGATCGAGAAAATGTTCAAAGAGAAAGCGCGTGTCGAAAGATACGACACTTTCGTTGAACTGATGTCTTGCAAGCTAAAGGCTGGAGCTCCTATCAGTCCACATGTCCTTAAGATGAAACGTCTTTTGGAACATTTGACCAGACTAGGTCATCCTGTAGACAAGGAAATGTCTGCAGACTTTGTGCTGCATTCACTTCCAGATGCATATCGTGAATTCATTGGAAATTACAATATGCATGACATGAATAAGACCGTGACAGAGCTTCATGGTATGCTCGTGACTGCTGAAAAGAATCTCAAGGGAAAAACCAAGGAGGTTCTTATGGTCAACAAGCAAGTGAGCTTCAAGAAAGCCAGCCTGGGCAAGGGTAAGGCTCCTATGCACCTAGCAGGGAAGATTCGACAACCTAAGGGTCCAGCAGCTCCAAAGGCTGTTGAGAATCCTAAGAAGGATGTCATCTGCTTCTATTGCCAAGGACAGGGGCACTGGAAGAAGGATTGCAAGAAACACAAGTTGTTTCTTAAGAAGAGTGGAGCTTCCACATCTTCAGGATCAGGTATTTTTGTTATTGAGCTCAATCTCAGTTTATCTACTTCAGATTCTTGGGTACTTGATACCGATGCAGAATCTCACATTTGTGTTAATGTGCAGGCTCTGGGAAGTAGAAGAGAAGTAAGCAAGGGCGAGGCGGACCTACGAGTTGGCGATGACAATCAAGTCTCGACAACTGTTGTAGGAGATATTAGTATCAGTTTGCCCAGTGGGCTGGTTTTATTTTTAAATAATGTTCATTGTGTACCTGCGTTTCGCAGAAATATTATTTCTATTTCCTTGCTCGACAAGGAAGGATATCATTTTTCAATTGATAATGGAATTTTCAGTATTTTCAAGAAAAACATGTTTTATTGCAATGCTTCATTAGTTGGTGGTTTATATATTCTCAATATTCAAAACGCTGACACTAGCTCGATTTGTAATATTAGTAACAAAAGGGTTAAACCCGATGATTTAAACCAGACTGTGATATGGCACTGCCGCTTACGCCATATAGGCCAAAAACGCATCTCAACACTTCACAAGTGTGGGCTTCTAAGTCCGTTTGAATTCACTTCAATTGAGAGATGCGAGTAATGCCTTATGGGCAAAATGACAAAAGCACATTTTGCCGGTTTAGGTGAAAGGGCGAGTGACTTACTAGGTCTCATACATTCCGATGTTTGTGGGCCCATGAGCACTCAGGCCAGAAGAGGTTTTCACTACTTCGTTACATTCACTGATGACTTCAGTAGATATGGGTATGTTTATCTTATGAGGCATAAATCGGAAACCTTTGACAAGTTCAAAGAGTTCCAGAACGAAGCACAGAACCAGCTTGGTAAAAGTATAAAGGCGCTTCAATCTGACCGAGGCGGTGAGTACTTGGACCAAGATTTTCACAGTCATTTAAAGGAGTGTGGGATCATCTCTGAATTGACTCCGCCTGGAACACCTCAAATGAATGGTGTATCCGAACGGAGAAATCGGACCTTGCTTGACATGGTTCGATCAATGATCAGTCAGGCTAACCTCCCTATCTCCTTCTGGGGCTATGCCCTAGAAACGGCCGCATTCATATTGAATTGGGCTCCTACAAAGGTAGTGGAAAGCACTTCATACGAAGTATGGAACGGGAAGAAACCCTTATTAGCTTTTCTTAAGATTTGGGGATGCGAAGCTTACGTCAAGCGTCTGCTAGGCGATAAGCTCGAACCAAAATCAGACAAATGTGTCTTTGTGGGGTACCCTAAAGAAACAAGGGGGTACTATTTCTACAAACCCAGCGAGAACAAAGTTTTTGTTGCTCGAGGAGGGGTATTTTTGGAAAAGAAATTTATTTCCAAAAGAGCTAGTGGGAGTGCCGTGCATCTTGAAGAAATTCAAGAAGATACAGAGCAACCTACTACGCCGAATGTAGAAATACAGGAGCCAGAAGAGGTCAGTGATCAAGAACCAATCCCGACACCCATTCCAGATGGTCCAAGAAGGTCTGAAAGATCTCCTCAAGCTCCTATCAGATATGGCTTCCTAGCCACTGAAGGAAATGACTTGATGTTGGTGGATCATGATGATCCAGAAACCTACAGACAAGCTTTGGCCAGTCCAGACTCCAAAAAATGGCAGAACGCCATGAATGAGGAAATGAAATCCATGTCAGATAACCAAATCTGAAACTTGGTGGATCAAACCCCTGGGATAAAACCCATCGGTTGCAAATGGGTCTATAAAATTAAGACCGACATGGATGGAAAACCTCAGACCTATAAAGCTAGACTGGTTGCGAAAGGTTATCGCCAAATCGATGGTATCGATTATGACGAGACTTTTTCACCTGTGGCTATGGTTAAATCTATCCGGATCATTCTAGCCATAGTAGCATACTACGACTATGAGATATGGCAGATGGACGTCAAAACCGCCTTCCTTAACGGGAACTTAAAAGAGGATGTGTATATGACACAGCCCGAGGGTTTTGTTGATCCAGAGAATCCCAGAAAGATTTGTAAGCTGCTTAGGTCCATTTATGGATTAAAGCAAGCTTCACGGAGTTGGAACATTCGTTTTGATGAAGCCGTAAGGGAATTCGGTTTTATCAAAAACGAAAGTGAGCCTTGCGTATATAAGAAAGCGAGTGGGAGTAAAATAGTATTCCTAGTGCTATATGTCGATGACATACTGATCATCGGGAATGACATCCCAACCCTGCTTGAAGTTAAAGCTTGGTTAGGGAAATGCTTCTCGATGAAGGACTTAGGTGATGCTGCTTTCATTTTGGGTATCAAGATCTACAGAGATCGACCCAAGAGAATATTGGGCCTAAGTCAGAGCACTTACATAAATAAGGTGTTGAGAAGATTCTCAATGCTTGATTCTAAGAAGGGATACCTACCCATGCGACATGGCATTAAGCTTAGCAAACAACAGAGTCCTAAGACTCCTGATGAGCTAAGCAAAATGAGTAAGATCCCATATGCTTCGGCTGTGGGATCCATCATGTATGCTATGATTTGCACAAGACCAGACGTCTCGTTCGCGTTAAGCTGTACCAGCAGATATCAATCTAACCCAGGCCAGGAGCACTGGACTGCTGTCAAGAGTATCCTTAAGTATCTAAGGAGAACTAAAGACGCATTCCTAGTGTATGGTGGGAAGGATGGAGAACTAGCGGTCAAAGGATATGTTGATGCTAGTTTTCAGACAGATCCTAATGATTTCAAATCACAAGCAGGATTTGTATTCGTGTTAAATGGCGGAGCATTCAGCTGGAAGAGCTTCAAGGAAGCCACAACTGCCGATTCTACAACAGAGGCTGAATACATAGCTGCAGCAGAAGCAGCTAAGGAAGCCGTATGGGTTAGAAGCTTTCTAACCGGATTAGATGTAATGCCGCGAGCATCTGATCCGGTAAGCTTGTTGTGTGACAACACTGGGGCCATAGCATTAGCTCAAGAGCCTAGATTCCACAACAGAACTAAACACATACAGAGGAAGTATCACATTATCAGAGAATATATTGATAACGGTGATGTGGAGATTGCTTATGTACCGACTGATGACAATGTTGCTGATCCCCTGACAAAGACTTTACCGCAGCCTAAGCATGAGGCGCATGTGAAGTCTATGGGGGTAGATTGGAACTTAGGTTGGAACTAGGGGCAAGTGGGAGATTGTTAGGTTTGTGCCCTAGTCCAAAATAATTCTTCAATCTATAGTGTAACGGACATCATTATTCTACATAATAAAAGGCATAATATTACTAATGTGTTGTAGTAATATATCTAATGTGATTTGATCTATGTCATAATGTGTGTAATCACTTATAGTAGAACTATAGATCAGAAAGAGTTACATTCGATAGAGTCCCTCATCAGCTAAGCTTCTTCTGAAGCGATCAGTATGAGACTAACTCCTTGTGATCATGCTCTACTGATCATGGCAAAGTTTGTGCCGGAGTTATATCATAGATATCATCAGGTCGATGCTATCGGACAACCCGATTGTGAGTATGCTGCATAGATCCAGTCATGAGATACTCACATATCGTAACTTGTCATTATATCCTAAGACCAAGGAGTCTTTGTGTACACTATGTAACAAATACCTAAGTTTGACCTAGTCTAACGTTATCTGTAAAAGGGTAGCTATAATGGCTTCGATTCGCTTTGGCATTTATTGCACTAGTGAACTCGAAAGGCGTTTGAGGGATTTATCACTCATACTTCGGTATGAGAAAGATATCCGTTTAGGCCACTTTATGAGTATGACTGAAGAAAGAGCATGGCCATGCAGGTGATACCTTAGTATCAGTTTTCAGTCATATCCGATATCAAGAAACAGTGATTGATAAATTAGGATGACCATTCTATGCCTATTGATCAATCTGGATATCAGTTTGATAAAAGGACAGTGACATGTACGATAACAAATTAAGTCGAATAATCGATAATCACGAATATTGGATAATCATAATGTCTTGCTAGAGGGCACTTATGATGGAAAGGGTAAAATAGTAATTTTACCAGTCTGCCAATTATTCGTGAGCCTAGAGGGTCACACGCATTAGGCACGATACATGACAACAATTATGGATGAGAATTGAGAACAATTCGGTAGTTTTCTGGCCTAAGGTTTTAACCAGACGGTTGAAGAAATCAATTCGAGGAAATTGAGCCGTTTTGACTAAACCGAAATTAGAACTCAAGTTAATGGGTTTAATTTGGGTTTTAGTTAAACGGGCTTAAAGCCCATTTAGGGATTTAAGATAAGAGAGGGAACAAATGCAAATAAGAAAGAATAAAGGGATAGATAATGCAATTTTAATTTTGAAATTCAATTTAATTTCAAATTAAAATCACATAATATCTATTCATTTTATCCTTGATTTTTTCAGCAACTTCTCCCTCCTTTCTCTCCCCCTCATTGCCGATTTTCAGCTCCCTCTCTTCCTCCATTGTTGCCTTGTTTTCTCTCAAAATTTCTAACAAAATATTGAGTGAAAAATCATTTCGGTTGTGGTGCTTGTGTGGTCTTGATAGAGAGAACACTACACTTGTGTTTTTGTCGATTACAAGAGGTAAATATCATATTTATATTTATGTTTATAACATGTTCAAATGGCATTAAGATCTAAGATAGTTTCGATCACCATGGTTACATAAAGTCCGTTGCATGATATTCATCGTTTGGAACCCGTGGTGATCTCTTTCAAATTTTTCTACAATTCTAAGTCTAGAGAGAGAAGCTCCGAGGTTAAAGAAAGAGAAATTGAAGATCTTCATAACTTGGAGAGGAAAGAAAGAGCTAGGACCACAAGAGCTTGTGTAATAGCTACCTTAGGGATTGTATGCTACTTGATTCTCAATTTAAATTCTAGATTCAAATTTTTCTCATATCAATCCATTTATTGTTCTTAGTGTTGTTGAATGTTGGTTTGAGAACAACCAATTGATTGTTTTAGGTTTTATTTGTTAATTGCGCATTAGGTATTAGTGGGATTGCTAATCTAGAGATATTTGATAGAACTGATGAGATTGCCAATTTAGGTATTGTTGTGATTGAAGTGTTTTGGGTGATTGTGTTGAGATTGGTTAAAATGATGATGATTCTGATAGAGATGAGTAGTTACATGAACATAAGTGGCTATGTTCTAGGAGTGGGGTTGGATTTGAAAAGGATTGTGAATGAATTGGATTAGAGTTATGATTAAGGATCTCGCTCATGTCTTGAAATTAATTGATAATTGTCAAACATGTGTGGAGAGTCGGGCTTACATCTTTCCTTTCGGAAGGGAACACATGAATTATAGGTATAGAGTCGGGCTTACATCTTTCCTTTACAGTTTTTAAAAGGTGCGAATAAATTATATACTACCTTTCATGAATTCGCAAGAGTTTGTGTTTGGCTGAACTTGGAAGTTCCAATACCTTAACTCCATAGCTTAATTTACTTGTTCAATTGGTAACTGCCTTATTCATCATTTCATGAGCAATCCTCGGAAAATCCAATCTACCCCAATTATTTGTAATAATAGTTGAAGTGATATTTAGCTTGAATTGGTTTAGTAGTTGCATGTATAAGGGAAATCGATTTGGTAACAAAACTCTTTTCACTGCATTGTGTCCAAGCCCGAAAATATTCACTGCATACCTAACGACTATAGCCTATGATGGGAGGAAATCTCGACACACGAAATCGCACTAACTTTCAACACACGACAAGTGCACCGGTCGTCAAGTAAGTGACAATCTTTGAAGTTGGTATTATATTAGATTTGCCTGAATAGAATACAAGAGAAGCTCTCCTTATATAGGAGGAGAAAGAATAATCTAGAATAAGAACATTCTAGATATGGGCTATAGGAATACTCTAGATATGGGCCTTAGGAACATTCTAGATATGGGCTAATTCATAAACAAGCTAAGTGGGCTTTTATGTACTTGGGCTTATAAGATTAACACCCCCCCTCAAATTGATGTGGGTTGATCAACCAACATTAATTTGCCTCCAAGAAACTGATGATGGTGGCGAGGGAGAGCTTTAGTGAAGATGTCTGCGATCTGGAGATTCGACGGAACATGAGGAAGTGACAACACTTGAGAGTCATATGCATCACGAATGAAGTGACAGTCTACTTCGATATGTTTGGTGTGTTCATGATAGACAGGATTCGCTGTAATATGAATGGCACTGGTATTATCGACATGGAGAGGAGTAGCTCCGGGAGACAAGAATCCCAATTCTGATAGTAAACCACGCAACCAAATGATCTCCGAACATGCTTGAGACATAGCGCGATATTCAGCTTCCGTGGAAGATTTGGAGACACGATCTTGCTTTTTACACTTCCAAGAAATCAGAGCAGGGCCCAAAAATACGCACCAACCAGTCGTAGAGCGTCGAGTGTCTGCACAACCTGCCCAATCTGCATCACTATATGCGGAGAGATGAAGTGAAGTGCCCGAAGGAAAATAAATTCCCTTGGTAACAGTACCCAACAAGTAGCGTAGAATACGGCGCACAGCGGCCATATGCAGATGTCGAGGAGACTGGAGATATTGGCTAACTTGTTGAACCGCAAATGATAAGTCTGACCGACTAATAGTGAGATAGACCAAGCTACCCACCAGTTGACGATACACTGTTGGATCGGGGAGGAGATCGCCTTCCTCTTTGCGTAACTTCACATTCAACTCCATTGGAGTGTCAACTGGGGAACTGCCTCGAATGCCTGATGAGTCAAGTAGATCATTGGCATACTTAGCCTGATTAAGAAAGATTCCCGTCGAGCCTGTACGAACCTCTAGGCCTAGAAAGTATGTGAGCGGCCCAAGATCCTTCATATGGAACGATTTGTGAAGATGGTGCTTTAACTGGGCAATCAATTGGCTATCAGTGCCTGTGATAACAATGTCATCCACATATACCAGAAGGATGACAACCCCTTCACATGAATGACGAAGGAACATAGAAGTATCATGCTTGCTGGGCTGGAAGGAGAAATCGCGTAATGCAGACCTAAATTTTTCATACCATGCACGAGGAGCCTGTTTCAATCCATAGAGAGATCGTCGGAGTTTACAAACCTTGAAGGTCGTGCCAGTAAACAATCCCTATGGTACCTTCATGTATATGTTCTCCTTTAAATCACCATGTAAGAAGGCATTTTTGACATCCATTTGGCTCAAAGTCCATCCTTGGGAAGCTGCAATGGCTAATACAGTCCGAATAGGCGTCATTTTTGCCACCGGAGCAAACGTCTCCTCATGGTTTACACCATACTCTTGTCGATTTCCCAAGGCCACTAACCGAGCTTTGTATCGTTCAATGCTTCCGTCAGCTCGAATTTTAACTGAGTAGACCCATTTGCATCCGAGAGGAGTAACACCAGGGGGACACTGGACAATATCCCACGTGTGGTTCAACTCCAGTGCTCTGAGTTCCTCTTGCATTGCCTGCTTCCAACAATCCAGCTTGGCTGCCTTGGAATACCCTGAGGGAATCTCAACAGAGGATAAAGTAGTAGCAAGAGCAGAAGTGGAAGATGAAAACCCATACCGATCTGGTGGTATTGAATGGCGCGTGGATCGTCGAAGGGGAACCACTGTCTCTGTATCTAAGTCACAATTATCTGTTGGAACTTCCATATCCCCAGTGTCATCTGAGATGTCTGCAGGGACCTCAGTAAGGTCGAGATCCGGAAGTGCAGAGGAGAGTGCATCGGGACCAGGATCAGTCGGAGGGAGCGTGGTATCCTGTGGACGACGTCTCGTGTAAACCACACCTGGTCGGAATCTGATGCGGGTGGAAGGGACAGACGGTTGAGGTGGACCTGTGATGTGTTCAAACTCCGGTAAAGTAACATAAGAGTCTGTATCAGGCGTAGACCGAGGATAGAAATACTGATTTTCAAAGAAGACCACATTCCTAGACACCCGAATTTTGTTGGATTTAGGATCAAAACAGACAAACCCCTTTTGAGAAGTACTATACCCAAGGAAAACACAACGAGAGGATTGAGCAGACAACTTAGTGCGTTCGACATGAGGGAGGAGAACAAAACAGACACACCCAAAAGGACGGAGATAAGAGTATGACGGAGTCTTCTGATGGAGACGAAAGTAAGGGGACTCGAGATTTAGAACCTGTGATGGAAGTCGATTAATCAGATAAACTGCCGTGGATAAAGCTTCAACCCAGAAACGGGGAGGAACTGAAGACTCAATGAGAAGAGTACGAACAATGTCTAAAAGATGTCTATTTTTGCGCTCGGCCACGCCATTTTGTTGTGGGGTGTCAACACAGGAGTGTTGAGCAATAATTCCCTTTTCAGACAGAAAATCAGTAAACGGATTAGACATATATTCTTTACCTTGATCACTACGAAGAACTTTAATGCTCATAGAGAAATGATTTTCTATATAAGCAAGAAGTTCCTTAAATTTTCCAAACACCTCAGATTTAGAACGAAGAAAATATACCCAAGTAAACCGACTGTAATCATCGATAAATGTGACAAAATATTTATAGTGCGAGTGAGAGAGAACTGGCGAGACTCCCCACAAATCACTATGAATGATGTCAAAACACTGGGAAGCACGACTACCATGTAAAGGAAATATTAGAGTTTTACTTTTCCCCATTTTGCAAGCATCACATTCAAGAGACGAAGAAGTAAAAATCTTATTACCCAAAATACCAGAACGAACCAAATGGTTCATTACTTTGGAATTAGGATGGCCAAGACGCCTATGCCAAATCCTATCTAGAGATGGAGAACAAGAAAAAACAGGAAAAACAGGCTTAAGTTGAGACGACCGTAGTGGAAAGAGACGTCCAATCTTAGGGCCCTTCGCTACCAGCTCCCCCGAGTCCTGATCCTGCACAACACAACCAGTCGAAGAGAATTTCACATCACAATTTTGATCAATAAGTTGACCAACAGATAACAGACTAGTAGATAATTTAGGACACACTAAAACATCTGTAATCTTATTAGAAACATCCCCAACTGCAGTTATTGGTAACTGACTACCATCAGCTGTCTCCACCTGGGAATTGCCCACATATGGACGAACATTATGTAAATCCTTAGTTGTAGAGGAGACATAGTTGGCAGCTCCAGAGTCCATAAACCAAGTAACGGGAGAGGATAAATTTTTACCTTGCAATCCCAGAGCAGAAAAGGCAGACACAATAATTTGTTGTACCAGATCAGGAGTTAGTGTCGGGCATGGGGGTGCAGAAGATGGAGCAGAATTGCCTGCCGGGATCATGGGAGGAATCGCTGCATGATATGTGGGTATAGGAGAGACTTCCCTTCGAGAGACATCTCCACGAGGTCGACGCGTAGGACATGTCTCGAGAGCATGGCCAGGCTGCTTGCAATACCTGCATTGCACACTGCATTGACTAGCGTAGTGCCCAAATTGATGACATGTGTAGCATTCAACCTGCCGTATATCCCATGGTCCAGTCTGAGGTCTGGCACGCGGAGTCTTGGTGGCAGGAAGGGGCCGAGCGGTGTTAGGAGTCCGAGCAGCATAAGCCATCGATGAATGCCCTTGTTCCAATATCCCCTGAGTGAGCATGCGTTGCTCCTCTCGGAGAAGCTCGCCAAAACAGACATCTAAAGATGGAACAGGAATCCGATTAAGCAGTGACGATCTGACTGGTTCAAACTCTGGACGGAGACGCATCATAAACAATGTCCGCTGGCGACTCAATAAGCTTGTCTGAACGGTGAGGAGTGACTCAGCTGGCACCTCTGCAAGGGTGATGTCCATGTACTCGGCCCACAACACCAATAAGGCCGAGTAGTATTCCTGAACCGAACGGGTTTCTTGCTGGAAGTTGGATATGTCCAATTCCAATTGAAACAGACGGGTCGAGTTATCTTGGTAATAAACTCGACGGAGATAGGCCCACATATCTTTAGCTGTGCGATAAGGGCGTAGGTTAAGGACAATCTGGGGGTCCACTGAACCCACAATCCAGCTACGAAGTTGGGCATCCTTGATTTCCCAGTCTGCGGGACGAACATGATCAACCGTTGCAGACTCATTAACCTCACCGGAGTCATTGGGAGGCTTCCCGGGCTCTACAATGTGATCCCAGAGACCTTTTCCAGTCACAAATGTCTCAAATTGAAAAGTCCAGGTGGCGTAATTCTTGCCCGTGAACCGAATAACAATGTTATCAAACTTATCCATGAATAATCCAGAAAAAATGGGACAACAAGAACCTGGTGGTGGCGCCGAAGAAAAATATCAGAAAGAAACTCGCAGAGATACCGAAAATAAGGTACGGTGCCGGAGGTAATTGACTAGATCCAACGGAGGCTTCGGAGACGGAAATCGGGGCCGAAATGTGGAGACCGGAGCTCGGGAACGGAGCCTAGAGCTGATAACGGAGATGGAGACGGAAAAAAACTAAATAAGCTCTGATACCATGACAATCTTTGAAGTTGGTATTATATTAGATTTGCCTGAATAGAATACAAGAGAAGCTCTCCTTATATAGGAGGAGAAAGAATAATCTAGAATAAGAACATTCTAGATATGGGCTATAGGAATACTCTAGATATGGGCCTTAGGAACATTCTAGATATGGGCTAATTCATAAACAAGCTAAGTGGGCTTTTATGTACTTGGGCTTATAAGATTAACAGTAAGAAAGGGAGTATTATGTCCCAGAGTTATCGATCCCATGGAGAGTTATGGTTTAGTGTGTGAGAGGTTGCGCGCACTAGTAGTGTGCAATATATATTCTCTGGTTTAGTCAGTCATGTAATGGGGTTTTGAAATAAGTAACAAAACAACATACAAAACACACAATCGTCACAAAATGTGTCAAACATGCAATAACCCAATAAAAGTATGTGAGGTGTATAAATCAATAATAAAAGGTGATCGGGGCGTATGTAATACGAGGGTTGTCAATGTATGATGACAAATTACAAGATTCAGTTTAAGGAATTGAAACTAATCATGAGTTGTGTCAACTAAGGTCTTACCCAAAATGCTATATACTCCATCAAGGGTCTAACTACTTAATCGATTCTAAGGTGATCAATCTTAGTCTCAAGGTCAGATTATCTAGTCTTAGGATCCCATAGTTCACATTACTTTCGGTGTTGGTACCCTATATGCATTTAATTCCGTACCCATTATTCATATTGGCAATAATGTAAACACAGGTTTTAGTACCATATTCCACTTAGGTAAATGGCTATCGTCTCTCTCCTAAATTGGTTCGCCACCAAGGTTACCCAGGAGGTGGAGCATTATGATTCGCACTAAAATCCCAATCAGGGTACCCCTAATCCTAAATCATGCAATTAGACAAGATCAAATTCAATTCTCCATCATCCTACCCCGATCAAGGTACTTAGCTACTTGTGTTCATTTTTAAGCAAAAATCACAGTCAACATTCATCATGTTCATCAATCCTCAATCGATCATGCAATTGGAATCAACACCAAATTAAATATACTAATGATCAAGGAGTTTAAAATAATGATTCAATGTATTAAGATCAAATCCCAATAATAATCAATTCATAAATCATCCAATAAAATCCTCAAGTATAAATCCCAGCAATAAGAATTGAAATTGAAACTAGAACTAAAAACCTCAAAAACTGATGTCTAAATGATTCTCGTATTCGAAATTGAGCTCAAATTGCACCAAGGGATCTCCTTCCTCTTCTCTTCAAGTGTTCCACACAAAAATTCGCGTCCAAATACTTCCAACTTCGGACTCCTAAGTAATGCTTAAATAGCCAAAGCTTCGAATGTCTAAACCAAAATAGGTTTGCTTGAGGATCTGCTTACACGGCGTTAATAGCCGAGTTTGGTAGCCAGGTCTAACTCGGCTACTAACACTTTTCTTCTTCTGTAAGTTGTTGCTGAGTTAGACTGGTCGGGTGATCTTCGTGGTAGCCGACTCTGGGAGTCGGCTAGCCGAATCTGTCCCCTCTCTGAATATTTTAATGAAGTCATGCAAGTCCCTGAGGGTGGTAGTCGAGTTTGGGAATCGGTAGTAAGATTTTTGCCCTAGTCAATGTAAAGTTATCCAAATTATGTAGTGTTTTATCATCATTCAGAATAAATAAATCGACATAATATTACTAATGTGTTGTAGTAATATTTTGAATATGATTTGATATGTATCATTATGTGTGTCATCACTAATAGTAGAACTACAAATTAGATAGAATCATATTTAGTGGGTCTCTGGTCAGTTAAGCTTCATTAAAAGCGACCAGTATGAGGTTAACTCTATATGATCACGATCTATTGGTCATGGCAAGGTAAAGCCGGAGTTAGATCATAGATATCATTCGGATAATGATATTGGACGACCCGATGATGAGTATGTAGTATAGATGATGTCATGAGCATACTCACACATCGTAGTTTGTCATTGTATCCTTAGATCAAGGAGTTTTTGTTCCACTATATAATCAATATCTAAGTTTGATGGTGTCTAACGTTATCTGTAAAAGGTTAACTATAAGGGCTATGATTGGCTTGGTTATGGATTATATGAGTGAACACGAAAGAGGCTAAGGGATTTATCCCTCATACTCAAGTATGGGAACGATATCTATTTGGGCCACTTGATGAATATGACTGAAAGGAATTGCATGGTCATGCGGGTGATACTTGATATCAATTTTCAGTCATCTCATATATCAAGAAACAGTGGTTGATTAAATAAGAATGACGGTTCTATACCTTATGATCAATCAAGAAATCTAGTGATAAAAGGATAGTACATAGACGATGAGAGGTTAAATCAAATCGTCGACCATCATGAACATTTGGGTAATCATAACGTCTTGCTAGAGGCCACTTATGATGGATAGGGTGATATGGGATTTCACACCAATCTGACAACTGAATCATGAGCCTACAGGGACACACACAAAGGACGCGACCCGAAGCTAGTGGGTTGAAAGGATGAAGAGAGAGGGGCCACGTGCCGTGGAGATGGCCACGGGTCCGTGGCCAGCACATGGGATTCAAAGACTGGTCATAGCTTGGAGACCACGGGTCCGTGACCAAGAAATTGGCCACGGCACCGTTGTGGAATGGCCACGGGTCGTGTGGCCTTTGGAGGGACACGGTGCGGCAAGGATTGGCCAAGACACCGTGGTGGGGTCCGTGGCAAGTCGAAGTGGGAATAATTTGCGGAAACGATATCCGCAAAAAACCGCACAGTTTTATCCTTTATAATAATTAGTTTTTCTTTTCAGAAAAACTAACGTAAACAAACGTTAACAATTCAAAACCTCTCAGACGTTTCTTCCTTCACCAGAGACTCACAGTGAGAAAGAAGACTCTAACAGGCTCTTCATTCTCTTAGCTCCGAAGAAAGGCATGTCCGTGTGGATATCAGTAGAGGACGAGTGACGTCTTTGGTTACTGATTCTTCCATTGAAACCTTCGGATCTTCAAAAGGTAAAATCCGAACAATTAGATGGCATATTGTATCTAGAATTGTTTAGATCTTGTGGCCGAAAATGGAGTTATTGTATTGAATTTTCCGCTACGCATAATTGATTGGATCCTCCATTTCCTTTATCGGCTACAAGCATTCTTTCTCTTAGGTGCTCTCTGCCTCGTTTTATTTAAGCTGGCTGAGTCCAGGACATGGCTACTAGCTTCTTTTGAGGATCTCCTTGCCTTTACCTCCATTCTTGTCCAAAATGCCCGTTTTAGCTTGAAATGCACAAAACATATCCGTGACGCAAGATTCACTATGAAACTAAAAAATTTGAGGCGAAAATGGGCTTGAAAGCGGGATGAATTACCTTAGATGGATGCCAAGATTCTCCTTCATCAACCTAGATATGCTTTCTCTATGGGATCGATATTTGGGGGTCGTAAATTTACTTCCCTTTTTATTTCGACCAATTTCTTACTTACCGTCAGCACGGTTGGGGTGATCCATTGAGGGATCAGGCCGTGTCGTCAACCATGTAGGCTCATAAAGTATTCGCAATGGATCTGAAATCTCAATTTCGCACTTACATCATAAGAGTCTTCTAGCAAGACATTATGACTACCTAAAACTTATGAAGATCAAAGATTCGACTTGCTCTTTTGTTGTAACTATCACAATCCATTTGTCTCTAGTTATCATGATTGAAGATAAGGTATATAGTTGCCACCCTTATATTATCCAATCTTGTTTCTTGATCTCGAATATACCGAGAATGATAACTCTTTATCATCTCTCTTAGCATGAACTTGTATTTCCTCGGTCATACTCATCAAGATGCCCAAAACAGATATCGTACTCGTAAACGATATGCGGGACAAATTCCTTGACCGTCAGTCACATTTCTCATACAACCAGTTCCACAACCAACTATACTCTTTCATTATCCAATTACAAACAAATTAGATCAATATGTCAAACTGCAAAATGGGCTATATAGGAATCCATGGTGACTCCAAAGTCTAAGGACTTATTGACACAACAACAATGAGAAATACTCATGACTAAATTTATGTCGATGCTCAGGACGAATCGTCCAATACCATTTCCTAAATGATACATATGACTTGACTTGATAATATGTATTCATGATTAGTAAAACACAATCATCAATCAACCTCATGTTGAGGGAATAATGAAACAATTTGTAAATATAAGTTTACAAATTAAACGAGGGAATAAGGATTAAATAAGGAAAGAAGGAGTAAAAATTGTTTGTAAATAAGAAAATAAATTTTAAATACAAGTTTAAAAATTAAATGAGGAAATAAGAAATACAAATAATTTGAAAATAAGAAAACTAAATGACTATAAAAATATATATTTACCCTGTTGTTAGTGTTAAATGATTAAAATAAATATACAATTAATTCACAATTACATAATGTGTCATTTGATGAGTCACCGTAGAAATTTCATTCATTCAGTTTTTCATCTAATGATTAAAAATTAGTTTTGACGTGTATATTATACTCTAATGTGTGGTTTATTTTGATTACGCCTCTATAAAAAGGGAAAAAGACAATTAGCTATCCCAAACTAAAGACCATTTTCACGTAACTACCAAAACTACATTTTGGACCAAACAACTACACCTAACTATTTTTCGTACACCGTTACAATGGGTAAATGAAAAAAGTTAATTTTATAGTGAAAAGAAAGAAATGCCCTCGATCATTTCCTAATTTTTAAACTATGTCATTAGGGGTCATTGGAAAATAGACAGGGGTTTGGGGTTTTCAGACAAGAGTGTTCATGGTGTTGTCAGGATAAGACATATCATGTTACTCTGTAATCGCTAATAGGTACACTCTGTTGAGCATCTACAGTGTCTTTCTCGTCGTCAAACGTCATGAATCCTCCGTATCGTGGTTTGTGAGGGAATTTGTTGTTGACTGTAACGATCAGCAGCTGGCTGTCACTTTCGTCCTGGCGTCAGGCTCTTACAAATTTTTTAAATGGAATCAAGGTTGTTTTCATGTCTCTCAGAGGTCCAACCTGTGGACACACCACCGCCATATCCAATTCCTTGTTTAATTTCCCAAATTCGACCTCTCAAAGCAAGAGAGCTGGACTGGTGAAATTGGAGATCGATTTCGGCCTGAGTCGCAAAAGTAGAGACGCGCCCGGTAGTTGAATCTAGAACCCACAGGAAAGATTCTCGTTAGGTTCAAATTCAATCTGACTCTATAATCGTCTCCACCTAAGATTCGTGAGGTTTGGTACACAATCGTCAGTACCATGTACTCCCTCGTATACTGGATCCTTACGTTTTATGTTTTCAGTGCCATTTCGCGAGTAAAAGCGTAGATCTGGCCTTGTTTCTATCTACAGATTCATCTCCATCGTCTTCTTGAGGTGAGATGTTCGATTTCTTGAATTCAGTGTATATGAAATGCATAGAGTTGGACTACCGAGGATGTGGTGCTCCGACAACACCATAGAAATGAAAATTGACCAACGAAATCACTGTAAAGTTAACCTTTTCATCTACTTATCTTAACGATGGAAAAAATAATTACTTTCGTAAGTAGCAATGTAAAAATGAATATGTGGTGAGAGACAATTCAACCCTCTCAGTAGCAATAAGCGTGCAGCTATGTGACCCACATTCAATACCTTAACTAGACTTCTATTGAGGCTATTTAAATTAATTAACAGGGAAATGACAGATTGATACACCCAAAAGATACAAATTCTAATTTTAATACACCTAAGTTTAAACTTGTCATTACCGCTCATCGAAATTGCCATTTTTTGTCCCATCACTGACGTTGCTAGATTTTGGATGGAAAAATTTTATTGTGTGAATAGTCAAAATTGCCTTCAATTATTCATCTAGTTATCAAATTGATGTCACTATTCATCCCATTATTCATCAAATTATAATACTTATTTAATAATAAATATTTTTTATTAATAATATTTATTAACATGCCTTCATTCGAATTCGGTCAGGCCGGCTTAATTATTAATAATTAAAATTTTAAATAGTATTAATTATTAATAATATATTAAAACGGTGTCTTTTGGGTGTATCAATTTGTCATTTTCCCTTAATTAAATAATTGAAGAAAAGCATTGACATTGGTCCGATTAGGCTATCCACAACAGAGTGCTTCCATGGGATTCTCCATGTCAGCTTTTGAGCGGTCACATCAGCAAATTCACTATTTGCATGCACTCACTTTTTAGAGGTCAGAACAGAGTGTCTCATATTTATATTATTTATTTCAACAACACTATTTATATATAATTAAATATTTCAACATTATTATTCATTTATAATTATGAAAAAAACAAATTACTTTATTATAACACGAATATGAAAAACACAATTTATAAAAATTACACTATTATAAAATTGAAATATATAATTAAAATCTCAAATCTTCTCTCAACTTCTTGATCATATTTTGTTAAATCTCATTTGTAGCGTCTAGACTAGACAACTCCATATATATTCTTTATTTTTTATTTTTTTTATTAATGAACATATTATATATTTAATCAAAGAAGAGAGGTATATATAGGTACAATAAATATTAATTATATTCCATGAATATATTTATCAAATATAAATAATGATGTTATATATTTATGATTTTAAAAAATGGTATATTACATATTTATCAAATTTGAGAAAACACATTATATATTAAAAGTGAGTTTCTTCTTTCTCTTTTCAACACTTTGCACCCAGTCTTTCTCTTTCCATCACATCACCCACTTTTCAATACACTCTTGATTGTGGATGCCACGTGACAGTACTGAGAATGCCCGATTCCTTGTTGTGGACAGTCTTAGAACCTAATTTGATATAAGAATATTCTGCCCCAACATAATTTGGGCGAAGAATATACCAGAAATGCATGAACCGTTACAAGAGAATATAAACTGATTATAAAAGAAACAAGCATATCCATGCTTGAAGTTCATGCTTCTTCTGGGGTCATTAATTTAATTTAAATAATAAGTGACATCAGCACCGTACATCTCATCAGCTGTAGTAGTAATCAACGGCTCACCATAAAAGTCCCATTGTACTCCATAGACCTCTCAACCGGAATCTCCAACTATGGCCAACGGTACAAGTCCGAATTCGTGGAATTCTGATACGAAAATGGTGATCGGAGACGGTGGTTACGTTCTCGAAGATGTTCCGCACTTTTCCGATTACATCTCCGACCTCCTCCCGGTACGTACTCGCCTCTCTCATTTCTCAACTCTTCTGTTTGGTTGCATAGAAACCCAAGGAAAAGTAAGAGAAATTATTGTTTTTATTCATAAAACCATTCACTATTTTATTTTCTTAATATAACAACTATTATTAAAAAATTAACATCTCTCATTTATTTTTGCTAAAAACACTTTCATTTTCTTTTGATTTCTAGATTATTGATTGAATATTTTTTTATGGTTTCTAATTTATTAAAGCTGATTAAATTGAGATTATTAGTATTAAATAATTTGATAAAATTGTATAGTTGTAAAGGAGCGGAACTTTTAACGACCTGATCAAACTATATTTGTTAAATAATAAATTGTTGGTTCGGTCTAGTCATAATCGATTTCAAATTGAATTTGGGCACATGATTCAACTCGAGTCTGAACTTACAAGATTACTCGTTTAATATTTAATTGATTATATAATTTTATTAATATTTATAGACAAGCTGACTCGTTTAATTTAAATGAAGCCGACTCGAGTTTAGGTGTGTAAACTCGTACAAGCTCGGGCATAATACTGGTTTCACAAGCCGAGCCCTGCCAAATTGAGACTCGATTCGCCTCATTTACAACCTTTATCACGTGTGTTTGTTTTTGTTCTCTCCTGATCTTAATCATTAAAATTTATCTCTTTAAATTTCTTGTAATCTTGCAGGTATATCCCAATCCATTACAAAACAATCCTTCCTATTCAGTTGTTAAGTGAGTTTATGCACATTTTGATTGTGATATTTAAAGCAAAATGTGAGTTTATGCAATCAAAATGATCAATCTTAGTTGGGTGTGATTAGCTGCTTTTGCTTTAAGACATGAATGTATGATTGTAATAAAATTGACAATTATCATTTATCAGGCAATACTTTGTTAACGAGGACGATACAGTTGCCCAGAAGGTAAGCAATTTTGAATGAATATATATGAATTGTTCTTGTGAAATCACATGTAAAAGCTCTTGTTAAGTGTTTGCTTATTTGTAGATTGTTGTTCACAAGAACAGTCCTAGGGGAACTCATTTTCGACGTGCTGGACCTCGCCAGAAGGTTGGTTTGAAGCTTGCTTGTTTTGTCATTTTACTTTTATTTGAAATGTGTTTGGTGTTTTCAGGTGTATTTTGAGTGTGATGAAGTGAATGCATGTATAGTGACATGTGGGGGTCTATGCCCTGGTCTGAATACGGTGATCAGAGAAATTGTTTGCGGGTTACACCATATGTATGGTGTCAACAAAGTGATCGGGATTGAGGGAGGATACAAAGGATTTTATGCTCGAAACACAATTCCTTTAACGCCCAAGACTGTGAATGACATCCATAAGCGCGGTGGTACTATCCTGGGAACATCACGAGGAGGCCACGACACCTCCAAGATCGTTGATAGTATTCAGGACAGGGGCATCAATCAGGTCTACATCATTGGAGGAGATGGAACTCAGAAAGGCGCTTCCGTCATTTTTGAGGTAATGCAATCTGATGGCATGGATGTATTATTGCACATCTGCAGAGAATAAATCACTTGTATTGTTCTGGGTCGTGTAGGAAATCAAAAGGCGCGGTCTCAAAGTTGCAGTGGCCGGAATTCCCAAAACCATAGACAATGACATTCCGGTATAATATTAATTTATCCCACATGATCCTGTTGCAAACCATGAGATGAATCTGCAAGTTTAACATCGTGATTGCATTTGCATCTGATTCAGATTATAGACAAATCCTTTGGATTTGACTCTGCTGTTGAAGAGGCTCAGCGTGCTATCAATGCAGCGCATGTTGAATCAGAAAGTTTTGAGAATTGCATTGGTCTCGTCAAGTTAATGGGGCGCTATAGTGGTAATCTTAACAATGCACTGTTATAGTTTACTGCTTTGATTTCTTAGAAACTGATGCAGTTGTATATACATACTATTACTATTACAGGATTCATAGCAATGTATGCTACTCTTGCCAGCCGAGACGTGGACTGCTGTTTGATTCCAGAATTACCATTTTACCTGGAAGGCCCTGGTGGACTTTTCGAATACATTGAGAAAAGACTCAAAGAACACGGCCACATGGTTATCGTGATAGCAGAAGGTGCAGGACAAGAGCTGCTATCTGAAACCATGAACCAGCAGGACGCTTCAGGGAACAAGCTACTCAAAGACGTTGGACTTTGGATATCTCAAAAGATAAAGGTGTATATGGTGGAATCAATTTTGATTCTGTTTCTGCAACTGCAGATTTCTACCATATTAATCACAATTGGTCCTTTCTTTTGTAGGATCACTTCACAAAACGGCAAAAGATGACCATAAATCTCAAATATATTGGTTAGTTAATGTACAGGTTGACAAATTTGATAATTTCTTTGTTGAGTGTTTTTATAGAGATTAGTTATGTTTTGTGTGGCAGATCCCACATATATGATTCGGGCTATTCCAAGCAATGCATCTGATAATGTGTACTGTACACTTCTGGCTCACAGCACCATCCATGGTGCAATGGCAGGATACACCGGCTTCACTGTTGGCCCTGTCAATGGAAGACATGCTTACATACCCTTTCATGTAAGTTCCACAAACTTATTCGAGATCAAATGCCTGCTATTTTGTTACAAGCTCATATTCTTATATCGGGTTTTTGGTCAAATTATATCGCGCAGCGGGTAACTGAGAAACAGAACAAGGTCGTGATAACTGACAGAATGTGGGCAAGGCTCCTGTCTTCAACCAATCAGCCAAGCTTCCATGATCAAAAAGAGGTTCTCGATGAGGGAGAGGAAGGCGCGCATACCATGTCAACAGGTGACCTAGCTAACAACAATGGCCACATAAGGACATAGAACACAAATTGTTAAACCATTTTGAACCCTTCAGACCGAAACTCAGATTCTAGTTATTAGGCATGAACTAGTTTTTTTGTTGCTGCTTTTTCATTTCATGTATAGCAGCTGTAAATTGAGAAATGGTCTTTTCTTGGAATGATTTATGACAAGAATTTCCAGTAAATCATGTATAATATGAATTCTGGAAAATATATACACTAGTTCTGATATGTGCGTAGTTGTTGAAGCATACCAAGGTTGTTCTTACAGGTTGGTGAAAACCGTATTGATTACATGTTTAAGGTTGCTGCAACCTATGATTTCCATTTCCTTGTGATCGATACCTTTCAGATATTTCACAGATGATTTGGGGACAATGCACTTCTTGTATCCCAGTTTAGCCACTGTGTTCAGCCTCAAGTCCATTCTCGGCACCTATAATATCATCATCACCCAGCAAAATGAACATGAAATACTCCTGGAAGAATCAAGAGAGGATCAACTTGAGCTTACCCCACGAAGCTCGCCGCTGAGGCCAATCTCTCCTATGAATGCAACACCACTGGGAATCGGAAACTCTAAGAAGCTGAAGCAAGATAAGGTCACAGACTTCAAGACCAAAAATATGGGATGCTAAGGGATCTAACACGAAATACACAGGAATATGCAGAGAGAATAGAGTATGCGTGCCTGCTGCAAATTGCTGCTGCTATTGCAAGATCTCCAGCAGTCTCCGACAGTTTCAGCCCGCTAACAACATTTAAAAAGATGTCCTGGCATAGAAAAGGTAAGTAGATCATGAGAAAATAACAACAGTAACAGCACCAAACCATAGTGATTAAATGACCATCAAAACAATAAGTAAAAAGCAAAATAACACTGTAACAATAAATAGCAGATTTGAAGGATGTATCATTTGCTGAGTAACTTACACCCTCTTGGAGCTTTAGACCAGCTTGCTTGGTGAGAACCTGAACAAAGAAGAAAGCAATAGTTCTTATTTGCCGACTTTTGCGAGGCAAGAAATTATGCCTGATGATAGGAAAAAAGAATGATGGAATCACAATGATTGACTTAGTAATATGCAAAACATAGTGAAAATTTAACATGACAAAAATACAAGTAAGCCAAACAGTAAAGCTCCTCATTGTAGAGAAGAAAATTTGTTTATATATATATATATATAGATATAATATGCTGAAATTACTATTTTTTTCTTCAACTTTCAGGACAGTATTCCCTGCCTTTGCTTTGCAATTAAAGACAGATGCCTCTTTTCAGAATTGGAGAAAAAAATCATACCTCACAAAGACTAGGCATGTAAGAGTAAGAAAATCTCCGAAGTTACTTACTGAAATAATCATGTCAGCTCTGCTAGGTTGTATCCCATTAAAATGCCTCAAAGTTTTCAAGCCAGATGAACACAATGCCTACAAAAATCCAGAAAGTAAATAAGACACGACTTGGAAGACAAAAGGATGAGAAGAACAGATGTTAAAAGATAATGCCAAGGAAATTTTGTACTTGATCGCTGCATTGCTGTTAAGACCATGGTTATGCTTAGTACAGGAGCTTTTGCTTATTATAAAACGGAAATTGGTATAGAAATTCGTACCAAACTAAGAAAAAAGAGAGAAACATTCCAATATAAGAGTTTGGTGTTGCTTGATCCATAAGAAGAAAAAGAAAAGGTCAAGTTGATTATCCTAGCATCCTGATTCCTATAATTGACTTGAAGTTTAGCAATTTCATCTGGTTGGTTGAAATAGGCAATGACAGCTTTGCATCAATAAATATTACAAATTCCGAAAGAATGAAGAGAAAAAGTACCTGAATTTCAATAAGAAAAGTTCGCGCTCCATCCATAATTACTGCAACAGCCAATCCAGCTAAGAACTCCGAGTCCGGGTACTGCTCAGTTAAATACATCTCACTGGGGTTTGAAACAGGTCGCAGTCCTGATTGTGACATTTCAAATACTCCAAGCTGAGATCAAAAAACATATCATCAATGCTGAGCACAAGACATTTGTATACTCATCAAGACCCAGAACATCCACCAAAGGACGTGGGTGAAGTGGCAGAGACCTCATGTACCCTCAAGGCTTTTCTAGAGAACATTAGAAACTACAATGGGTAGCTGACCAGCAAAGTTGATAAAGGACGATACATAATAAAAGTCCTTGAGCACAATGGACAAGCATAATAAATAGAACAAGACCATAGCCCAATCACCTCATCAGTGGACCCAAAACGATTCTTCACAGAACGAAGCAAACGATGAGATGTGCACTTCTCCCCCTGAGAATTGATGTATAGATACAGTATGAATATATTATAAGTCAATTTGAGATAGGAGAACTGAACGAAAAACAGCAGTGACACACCATAACCAAACAAAGTATGTTCTTAATATTTAGTGTGGCAGTGCATAGGTCTGGATGATTAATCAGTCGGCAACAAAAATCATATTTCACACTAACTATCTAATGCATCCCATTTCCACCATTGTGTGTAAGATAACATAAATTACAGCTAATGATGGGAAGTAAATGTGCCAAGATACCAACTTCTAAATATAAAACGACATCAACGATGTGCTCCAAGACACGAGGTCCTGCAATATCTCCTGTTTTTGTCACATGCCCAATCTGAAATATACAAAATAGAAAGAAAAACATGTGAGCTTATCATAGATCCTATGAAAGTAAGGAAAAGAAGGTCAACGATTTTCAACAAAATGCCATTACTTGCTATGAATATAAACAAATACCAAAGAAAGGTGTACAAACAAAATATCTACCATACTATCATTAAAATATGCCAGAGGAGTTCAATGAACCTATTATGAATTGGGAACTTGTTATGGTCCCTATGGTCCCATACATGTGATGCAGTTATGGGTGAGTGTGGATAGGTGGAGAGCTTGATTAACAAAAGAACTCTCCAATCTCAATTTGGGAACTCGATTATCGAGAGAACTCTGTATATCTATTAATAAAATCACTTCTTTATTGCTTCATTCATTTACCAGCTTATATATACAAGTCGACTTTCTAATGTTCCTACTTAGATATACAGAGAAAATGCAGACCAAATGAGATATACTAGCTTTTATCTCTACGATGATGAAATGAGCAAATGAATGGTAAATAAATGCCTACTTAGATGAATGCAGACCATGCATAAAACATAAAGAAGCCACTTCCTATGATTTAGATGCAGTGGAGGAGAGTTTCAAACTGCTACTCCTCATGGTTGAATTTGTTTTTAAACTAGTCATAACACAGGTGGCCCTTGGTGCAAGCGCATAAGAGCATCTCCAATGGGCTCCCTACATTGGCTCCTTCGCTAGGGATGAAACCACTACAATGGGCTCCCTACATTAATTTTTGTTTTCTCTTTTCTTAAAATATAAAATATATCATTATTATTATGTATTTAGCTTAAATGAAGGGAGCATGATTGAAGTAACAAATGGTTCCTTACACTAATATCAATGCAAATCACTCTACATTAGCTTAAATGTGGTAATTATGATTGGAGACGCTCTAACCGAGTTCCTACAATTTTAAGGAAGCAATTGATTATCAAGTATGTTAAGATAATGTATCCTCACCAAAAGAACAGGAACATTAGTTATTTTTGCATAGCGAAGCAAGGCTGATGTACATTCCTTCACCTGTCACAGAGAAATACTTAAGCAACGGCATGTTTACTTTCTCAGAACCAACATGTACTATTGCAAAGTGTCTGGCCATATACGTCAAAATTTTGAGCTAAAACCTGGTTGGTTTCTAGAATGTAACATCCTTACTTGTGAGATGCCTCCTGCACTTCCTGTCACATTTTGCAAATAAACTGTCTGAATTGAATCAACAATTAGAAGCCGAGGAGAGAGAAGATGTGCTTTCCCCAATATGTCCTGATACAAGCAGAAAGATACATTAATTTGGATTGTGGAAAAACTATAGAGAACTAAGATATTAAATATTGTTATTTTTTATGTTATTAAAATAAAGCCTAACATTTCGGTATACATTCTGAACATTTTATACAATTAAAGTAGATACAAACTGAGCTTTTGCTAAGGTCTTAAAAGGGTTATGCACAATGTATACTGGATCCATCTAATGTAGACAATTTACTAAACCTAATGTTTAATGAATTAGTATGTAATCACCTATGAATGGGAAGCTCATTCCTTTTCTCTTAGTAGGGTATGAGAATGAACTACTACTGTAGTTTGAGGCAAAATGGAATGAGAGTTTGGAAAAATGGTTTCTAATGTACACAGAGAACACGATTGGTCATTCTCATTCCCTTCATAATTAAAAAGTTATACCTAGTTAGTCTCAAATGCACTACCAATATTAACCTTGCACTCCTATTTCCTTAAATTTTTATCATGTGCCACAACTATTTGCAAATGTGATCAGTATTGTCGATACATGACTCAAATTAAAGCAATGTGTAATGCAGCAAGCAATCATACTAAATATTAATGAAATGGGTAAACATTAAGTTAAAATTGCACACCTCAATGTCTGTACTTGAATACAAGAAAAGCTCGTTTGTTCCAATATCCAGACGATCAGCCCTGCTTCCGATTTGTTCTACGCTCTGTTGCATAAGATGCAAACAATGCAATAGTGGAAAAGGATATAACCAAGGTATCATTTTAAAATGAAAAAGTGTCTGCAAACTGTAATGATACAATCTGTTCACAATACTATTTTTTCAATTTCAGTTTGTGTTCTCCATCCAAGGTTAATATATAGGTTCAAAAATCTTGAAAATTTTCAATCAATGCTTCAAGAAGGTTTTAAATTTATCAAATAAGTTCTGAATACTGACCTCTTCGCCAGACACATACACAACTGGACCTGGTTCACGAATATCATTCCCTTCAGCTACTAGTGCAGCAATCTTCCATTCAAAGGTAACAATTGACAGTAAAGGAGAATGATTATAAGGATTTAATACACACCAAATATATAATAAAAATTCAATAAACAAAGCCATACATCATCCAAGAAAGGAAAGCTCATACAAACTTTAACCTATACCTGCAATAGCAGTGTGCTTTTCCCAACACCAGGATCACCCCCCACCAAAACCAGAGAGCCTAACCAACACAAAATACAAAGTTAAGGGAAGGGAAGGTTCAAAACACAACATAAATGAAAGATAAACAAACTCAAGTATTGGCTAAAAATGTACACAATTTCACCGAACCAAACCTGGTACAAGGCCACCCCCAAGCACCCTTGCAACTTCACTCCCAAAAGATCCAGGCCTAAGTGTCAAGCACATGAAGAAGAGCATTTTACTTCATGATTCCATCATCTTCTGAGACACACTCATATACCATTAACAATAAACACTGAGTAGCATGTCACATACATGCACGCAGCCTAAATAATTTCAGTATTCTTATAATATGCACCATATGTGTAACTATAACATATTTAATATTGATTTTAATTTTAATTATTATAATCTGTTGTTTGACTAATTTTGCAATCGAAAATTATCCGACCTGACAAAGGTGAAGCTAAAGACCTTTTTATATGTCTCTTAAAATTTTAATTCAAAAAATCAGAGAATGGTTACATATGCAAAGGGCAATATGAAATCTAATAAACTTAGGAACTAACCTACCTAACAGTAACGATAAATAGAAATGAATTTGCTGGCTTCACTAGTTAGAAGCCATCAAACCCGTAATTCCAGTGACTAAGAATGATATAATAACCTCATATAATTTAAACTTTAAAGAAATTACCATGTGAACATAATAACCCCTCATTGATCATAGCAACCAGACATGACTAGAATAACCAAATATAAACAGACAAGAACTCACAGAGGAAATCGCCACTCTAGCTTATTGATCCCACAGTTGACATCTGTCAATCGCAAGGGAAGTGCCTCGTCTGGTCGGCTAAGGATCCATGACCGCACTGAATTCCCTGGAACCATTGTCTCATCCCCACTCCCACCAGAATCCCCTACAGAGAAGTGTTTGAATGTCCCAAAGCATTTACACAGCTTGCATTCACCCCACCACTTTCCTTCCGTATGACCACAATTTTCGCATACCCAGGACCTCTTCCCCTTCTTTTTTTTCGTCACTAAATCCCCAACACTGAATCCCTGCCCATACCCATTCTCAAGAACCCTGAGAGTACTCTCTCTGGAGAAATCATTAACCCCCTTGTCAAGACCAGACCGTCTATCTGACTTGCCTACCGAGTCTACCTTCTTAATACTCACTTCAGTGCCATCTCTATCCAAATCATTCATCCCATCGTTACAACTTGACAAGCCTGTTTTGTCTGATTCTCTATCTTGTTCCACTGGCAACCATGACTGCACTGCATTCTCTGAAACTTTAACCTCACTTGACTCATTTCCTACTAGGCCGTCACAAATAAATTCTTTCCCTGAACAATGAGTTGAACTCTCATTCTCAACAGTCCCTACTAGCCTCTCTCCAGAAAAATCCCCCTCTACTTGGTTTGTGGGTGATGAAGCAGAATTCTCAGAGACCTCAAGCCCATTTGTCTCATTCCCTGCCACATCCTCAGTAATAAATCCATGAGCCAAGCCCCTATTCTCAACAACCACAGCATTACCTTCGGAAAGATCCTTACTAGCACGCATAGCCCTCTCATTGTCGTTTTGGTTGCAAGCCGAGCAACTGCCCCATTGCTGTCCCACCCCACGACCACAGATTGGGCAAGCCCAGAAACCCTGGCTCGTCCCCTCGACCCTCTTGGCGTTCCTGTAAGTCCTGTCTCCGTCATCGATGTGACCGGAAGCTGGCTCTGCTTCCTGTTTCTGACCTCTCTGGGAGACGATCCTACCCGTCAAAGGGTCGTAGACGGCCGAAACACGGTTCCAGTCGGTTTTCCGGTTACCGTTTCCGCCATGATAGTTTTCGTGACGAAGAAATTGGGGGTTTCCGATGAAAGAAAGAGAATTGCGAATGATGAGTTGCTTCAGCTTCAGCTTCAGCTTCAGCTTCAGGGTGGTGTACAAACCTCTCATCTCTAAAACCCTAAGACCCCGCCAAGTTCAAAACTCTGACAAAACTAGTCAGTCAAGCCTAATATTTCGTCACTGAAAAGATACTCAGGAAACGACGACGCTTGATCCATTACAAGTGGGGCAGTATTTATTTGGTGTACAATTCAGGGAAAAACACTAATAACTAAACGCACATAGTCATCCCAGTTTAAATTTACAGCATTCAACTCCACTCAAATTTTATAAATTCTCAAATTTCAAACTAAACTCTTTTTAACTCCACCAAATGCGTATTTGTCAGTGATTGTATGTTTGGATTTCGGAGTAGTCAACAATAGCTCTTACTTTTGCAAATTTTCATGAATAATACATAGATTCAGTAATCGATAACAAATCACTGACCATAGGATTGTATGGTGCCCTAAAATCATTGACATAAAAGTTTTTCCAATTTTCTTTTACGTCCACTTGAACCAGGTTGGTGTCGAATACGTGCGGAGACCCTTGAAAATGATTGATGGTCAAATTCACAACCTGAAGAGACTAAATATTTACCATATTCGATAAAACTGTGTATGATGAATTCCATATCTCTCATATTCAAGTTCCACATGAAAGTTACCCAAAAAAAATTTGATAAAAACCTCAACATCGTCATGTTATGCATAATTCTAATTGGAATGCTTGGCTTGAAATCCGCAAGGGACCTTGGGATCTCGACGGGCCAGCCATTGAAGAGGGCATATACGATTAAACATTGCCCATAATATAATTTCTGATAACATGTTCAGTTTTTGTAATGAGTCTTTGTGATTATTGAGAAATACATTTCTTTGAAAGAATTTTTCTTAGTTTCAATTTTTATATTCCAATTTCTAGTTTTTTGTTCTTTTTCTCATACATGATTTATGTTTACAAATCAAAACATTTTTCATTTTTTTCCCAAATTTCGATTTCGTTCTTCGAGAAAATTGAAATAGAAAAACATTTTTTTTCTTTTTTTCCTTTTGAAAACGCCGGAGTTGAAATCTACTCGAATTCATATAAAAAATGAATTATATAATTATTTGGTCAGTTTCATTACCTCTAAAATTTTGGTTTAACTTTGATTAGTAAAGTGAAATAGAAGTATATATTAATTTACATCATCAAAATCTTCCATCTATTTCTAATTTATATTTCCTTATTGTCTTTTTTATATTCATTTCTTTTTAATAATTTTAGCTAAAATTTAACTGTTGCATAATATTATGTGACGTTAATTAACAAATATGTTTTTTTTGCCAAGTAATTTTTTTTGGACTTTTTGCCAAGTAATGGAGAAACCTCCTCATGTTCAATTTCATAGTAGGATATCTCACATACTAATTCAATTTCATAGTAGGATATCTCACATACTAATCATACTTCCTCCCTAATACCTAAATGAAGATTAAAATTGTTATTGAAAATATACAATGACATAGTACAATTATAATTCATTATATACATTAATTAAATAAATATTTATCATATTTATATTTGATTTTTTTTCATATTCTAGTTATTTATATTCAAGTTTATGTAAAGGATTCTGTACTCTTATTGTAGGACAACAACATTAATAATATTTTTCTTTATATTATTATTAATAAAATATAAATATTCGTGATATGAGTAAAGAAAACATAAAACATCGTATTGTGCTCACTGTTCATTTTAAATTTGAATAACAAAAACATAAAACGTTGTATTGTGCTCACTATTTATTTCAAATTTGAATAATAATTGAATCAAAAAATTTTGATTTGTTCTATTAGATTTGTAAAATTATTTTTATTAGATTAATATATTTGATAATTGATACTTTCCATTAGGTTATAAAGATCAATATTTATCGATTGACTAATCAAATACACACTTTAGTAGTAGCTTCAAATCTGGTCTATAAGAGCTTATAGGATTAAAAGCACCTTCAATCCAAATATTTAATTGGAAAATTGAGCTTTTATGTTTAAGAGCTTATGAAATTGTTTTAGTGTCCAAATTGGAGAAAGTGTAATTATCCTTACTTATCTTTCAAAATTAAATTTAGAGCATAAATAAAGTTTTTTAAAAAAAAAAACTTATCTCTCTCTCACACACACACGCTCACATACACGCACACACACATGCATTACCACCGAAGAAGCATTCCTTCCCATCCTATTCTAGATCGAGCGAATTCCTCCCTGGTAGCTCGTCCCAAATCGAGCACAACTTTCCCTCGCAACATAAGGTAAAGGTAGATCTGCCTTCGTTGAAGCCTCATCTGGATCGAGGTGTGTGTTGAATTTCTTTTTATATTCATACTTCGGTAGTATTTTTTTAGTGGAGAATAAAAATCTAATTAATACACTTTATTTGTTTAGGGTTCATATCCAACGTGATCTAATGCAATTCCACCACTTTCAATGTTTATGGTTTGTCTAAACAAATAAGAAAGGTAATGTTCTCTAGACAATCTGATGGAAGTTTGATGACATTATCAGTGATGTCATTTTAATGTGAATTTGATGAGTTGAACAAATATGAAAAGTGTCATTGACCAAGAATAATATTGGAAATCCTATTTAGCATCCTAAGTGTAGACGGTCTCAATCGACTACAATCCAACTCCAATCCTCATGTAGTTTGATGTCAATTTATCGTAAACATAAGATTAGAGAGAATTTTACGAGTTAATGATAGAAATTGTGACTCAACACTAGAAGTCAACGTTTGTACGTTGTTAGTTTTTTAGTGGAAGAAATTTGCAGTCGAACATACCTTTATTGATGATTATTCATTTCTCTACTAGCGATTGTAAGCACATTTTGATTCGTAATAGTGGACATTAACTTTCATGTTTCTGTTTATAACACAAAGATGACTGACTGAGAAGATTGTTAGATAATACTTATGGTATTCGATGCAATTTGATATCAATCTAATGATGTCTGCGATAATTTGGTTGAGACGAATGTGATTGGGTCAGGCGCAAAAAAAATGTCGCCTAATGTTAATCCAGTAGTGCTTGATGTAATTTCGATAATTTAACATTTTGACATTGATATAATTTGTAGGATATGAACTTTCCACCACCAAATGCATGGGTCTTATGGTCTCTAATGAATTTGATGATAGAGGTACACGTACACCAAAATATCCAAGAATGCTGAAGATTTAAGATTTTTTTTTCCTATAACTCACAAGAATTCAATTAGTTGAACTTAATTCATCTCATGCAGAGGCGTCTTTACCATTAAGTGAATGAAGCCACTACTTAAGGCCCCAGCCGAAAAAAGGCCCAAAAAATATATATAATTATATAATAAAAGAATTTTTTTTTGCATGGTAAACTTTCAGAGGAAGATGAAAATTGAGTCTTTGGTTCAGGTTCTACAATTTCTTCCTTGGGTCCTCATATCACTGTCGACCCCTCTCATAAAGCAGGCAAACAACTGCTTTAGGCCGCGAAAAATGAAAACTCATTACTATCTTCCTGTCTTGTCCGATTACTGGTGGAGAAGATGAGATGACGTTGGTTTGAGGATGAACAAGTGTTCAATCCGAGAATAGACAACCATTATTCAAAAGAACATTTCAAATCTATCTGAGCGTATAAAAAATTGCATTCTAAATGCATGTCAATTGCATTCTAAACGCACGCCAATTGCATTGCTAAATGCACCCTGATTGCATTCTAAGCACATATATGTAATATTTAAATAATATAATTATAAATTTTGAAACCAAAATTTTCAAGCACTCGTTAACTCGCAGTCTTCAAGTGTCTTTTATTTTTAGAGGAGGAGGAGACGATATTTAGTTTATTTTTTAGATGTATCCACTTCTAGAAGCCTAATATGAATCTTCGCTTAAGTCTTCAAGAATCCTAAGGCCGCCCGTGATCTCATGTGTATGTATACAGAAATGTGTTCATAAAATATAATATTCTGAATCATGCCCAATAAATCTATATGCACTACCATGTAGTGTATACCCAACGAAGACATATTGACCAATTAAAAGTGTGGCTATATGAAAATAACTATAATTGTACAAAAATAAACTCGAATACGGTCCATTTATGCTTTCGCAATCCATAATTTGTATGCATCCTTAACATCGGTACACATATTTATGTATAACAAAAGCTTAAAGAGATTAATATTTTTTGGGACTTTAAAATGATGGGAGATCAACGGACATTCTTTCTTCTAATGTTTAGAAGATGACATCATATTACAATTAAGTCCTATCATCAATGCAAATTAACATATCTCGCATATGCATTGTGTTGTGACAATGAGGAAATGAACATGATTATTACTTGATTCAACCCTTCTAAATAGATGATGACATACAACCTTAAATAAGTTGAATCATGTAACACGTTGTCCATTGATTAAACTTTTGGACTAAATTACACATTTGCTCTCTCACCATCCCCATTCTTATTATCATCTACATGGAGGTATAGGGACACTATATTAATGATGCCACTTTAGAATACACTTCATTCTCTTACCAACGAAACTTCAAGTAGGGTTATACTATAAATGTGAGCGAAGTTATCAAAATGCATCAGAAGTCACTCATAAAAGAGTTATTCAAGAATTATCTACTTGTCCAATATAACAGAAACAACCATGGTCATAAAAATTTCACACGTAAAGGTCCAATTAAACATTCATAGACCATGATTATTGGTTGATTAGATAAAACATTTCTCTCTCCTCTCTAATATGACCTCATAAGTCGAATATTGGAAAGCTAGTGTGAAACAATAAATGACATGCTTGGATTTTGGGCATCGATCAAGGCTAAAACATTTATTGTAATGGCATGTGAGTCCTCAGTCTTATAATTGATTATATCAATAAAATAACACAACCCCAACTTGTATGTGTCTTCAATATCGATACAAGTATTCATCTATACCGAAAGCTCATAAATATTGATATTCTTTGAGTATTTGAAGTATTGGGAGATCAACCGACATTCTTTCTTCTGATGTTTAGGTGATACCATCTGCTATAGTTCAATCTTGTCACTAATGCAAATTGATTCAATACTTCTGAAAAATCATGACATAAAACCCAAACGACATTAAACAGGGGATCAGTAAAAATTGGCACAAATGAGCTGACTTGAATCTATTCCATTTCTTTATGAACAACTATTTCACCACAGACATATGTGTGCTACCGTGATAGATGACTCGTTCATGAAAGTGGTTACTAGAAGGGAACACATATAATGTCGTCATCTACAAGAAAATTGAAATATGATAACGCTCGATTCTTCACAATGAATGCGATGCTTTATGACCCTTTTAGTGTTTTACGGTTCCCGTCCAACAAAATCCTCAAAATCAAATATAAAGTATAAGCCCAAAAAAAAAGAGTCATACATTGTCATATTAATCGAAAAGAATGTGATACGCTTATTCTACATTCAAACAAATATATCTGAATTTGGAGTTAGATGTGATAAACCAATGGACGCATTTGATATGAGAGACGTTTGTGAGTGAGGATGACTTTCGAAAGATTTGTAGATAATGTTTTGATTGAGAGAGGTTTTTGGACGAAATATTTGTAAGGGCGATTAATTTGAAATAATAAGAGAAATGATAATAAATTCATTTATATGCCAAATTGAGTGTAAAAGGAAAAAATTAAGAGACTGTTTTAAATTTCAACTATGTTTAATGGGTAATTTTGAAATAAATGCAAAAATAAACATATTTTTCCAACTTCAGGATACTTTGAGACAAATTTTCAATTTCACGCACCATTACGCATGAAAATTCAATGACTCTAAATCCTCAAAATTATTACACAATAATAAAGTAAAATCAAAACTTTAACTCTTTTTAACTCATGCCAAAAACTACAAAAATTATCTCAAAATACCATATCAATAAGATTTTTCAATATTTTAATGATAAGATGATTTCAACTATGTTATTAAATTCGTTTATTATCGTTATAATAACTAGTGATGTTAAACAAATAGATTAATTCAAATTTTAAATAAAAATATTTTATTTTTAAAACTAAATTTAAATCTATAACATATTATTTTTATAAAAACATATGATATCATATTTAAAATATATCATTAAAACTTTAAAAATAAGAAAATTAATCAACTATTAAAAGGGAAAATAACAGTTTACTACATTTAACTATACATGTTTCACACTTAAATATTCTAAAAACATTTCTTCTGTTTTTGATATCATAACTATCAATTTGGGACAACATAACTCAAAAACATCTAAACTACACCTGATTGGAAAAAAAACTAAAAAACTAAAAAAATTAAAGTAAAAGGCTCCATGGTTAAAAGGCGGTCGTCGAGTTTCAGACCACAAGGAAGGGTTATCGGAGACAAGAGAGAGGGGAGAGTGTTTTGTGATTTGATTTCGTAAAAGGGTTTTGTGAACAATTGATTTTTTTTATAATTTCTCAGTTATGTGAAAAGTTTATTTTATTGATTTGTGGATTTGTTGTAGCAATAGAGAAGTTGACGAAGTAGTTGATTCAATATATGTATTCACATGCTTGAGCTTTAACGATGTAATTTTCACCAATAAAAGACAATTTCGGCGAGAAGTGGGATTGGATGAGATCGGTCCAACTCTAGAGATGCAAAATCAATGATCAAGGATCGGACCTGGAGCGAAACCTGTCAATTGTTTGGGTTTTTTGTTGTTGCATAGAAGAGAGGAAGATGACAAATCGATTTTTTTATTTGCAATGTTCAAAGAGCACAAGGAGGAGTCGTATGTTGTTTCGGTCTCTTCTTTGAAAGTATGGCCCCTGAACTGGTCACGAGCGCCGAGAAATCGAGAGTCAGCAGCTCCCCTGGTCCCTACTCTCCCCTCCGTCTTGTCTGCGATAAGCCTCTCCCGATGGTTTGCAACTATGACAATTAACAACCGACCTTCAATCATGAAGCATTCTTTTTGAGTTTTTTTTTTCAATCAGGGGTATTTTAGGGTTAGATTATCCAAAACTAAAGTTAGGGTAATGAAACGAGAAAAAAAGTTAGAGTATTAAAGTGTAAAACATGTATTGTTAGATGTAGTAGTCATTTTCCCTTATTTAAATTAGGGTTACTTACACTTTTCCGACACTAAATGGTTGGTTTTACACTTTACTCCAGCTAAAAACAAGTTTATCTTAAAGTCAGCTAATTGCGTTTATTTTTTTACTTTACTTTAACGGTATTAGATTTCGGGTGGAAAATGGTTATTTAGAAAAACTTCACTTACCTCCCTCGTATTTTATACAATTTTCACTTAACTTCTCCGCAAAAAAAAAACTCATTCTGTGAAATCCCCATGTTTTACTAATTTTTCACTTAAGTAAAACAATTTTAGTTTGTGATCAAAAAATCCAAAATTCCCTCAATTATCCATTAAATTTTCAAAAAGTGCCACATTCTCTCTCCATCTCATATCAATACATATAGTAATTTTGAATCCAATAACCTTCATTTTTTTTTCCAATTTTTGGCTCATGATTCTTAACAAATGCACATAAACCATATATTTACAACCAACAAAACATATTCAAATCTCGCACAACTTCCTCATCATGCACGCCAATTCCAACAAAAGACACCAAATCAGCTCAAACGCATCTATGACAAACATTTTTCACAACAAAGTTGAATCAGTAAAGTAAAAAAACCGAGATCGAGTTTCAATTGAGACGGGTGTTCCACTTGTAGGACGACTTGGGGATGGTGAATCTTGAAGAACTCAGGGAGGGGATGCGGCAGAGACGACCAGTCCACTTCACGGAGCGCGTCCACCATATCCTTCATTGTCACGCTTCCCCAATCGATAGGACCAACGACCCTCTAGAAACGAAGCTTCGAGGAGAGAGAGAGAGAGAGAGAGAGAGAGAGAGAGAGAGAGATGTGAAGAATACGAGTGATCTAATTTTGATTTGGTCTCTGCAAAAATGTTCTATGGAGAACTTACCTTCGTGTTGAAGTTGAAGGAAAGTAATACGTTGTCGTTTTGGTATTTTCAAGTTATTCTTTTCTTTTTAAAAAGTTCAAGTTATTATTTACTTATATATTTAAAATAAATAACAATACAATGAGTTGTGTGGTACCGTGGTAATAACCTTCTCTCTCAAGTAATTAAACTGGTCAAATTGAACCGATTTGACTGGATTTGAATTGGTCAGACCGGTTAAATTTCAAATTATAAGCCTTAGGGGCCTTCTGGTCTTTTCACATTCCAATTATGTTAGGTTTAACATATTAGTACCTTATCTGCAACTAATTAAACTCGCGGTACCGACAAAAAACTTTCAAACTTGGGGTATTGATTTGAAATTGAGGCAAAGTTAGGGTACTGACATGAAATTACCCCTATATCAAATCAAAGAGAATCGGAAGATCAACAACATTGAAGAAAGAATTTTTTGTCTATGTATTATTAATAATTTTTTTGAAGGAAAATCGAATTTTATTAATTAAATAACAACTAACCCGACATCAATCCGTACAGCTGAAGCTACAGATGGTGAGACTGACCGCTCACCATAATCCCAACTACTGTTAGTTAAAACAAACATAGCCAATTCGTGAGCCATTTGATTACAAGCAAAACAAAGTACAGAAGTTTCGATAATGGATAGTACGAAACACCGTTCGGTAATGATTTCTCCAAAGTTTTTCAGCTCGACCCGTTTAACATCATGTAGAGCCACGACCTCCAACTCATACGGATGGAGATCCCCCGTGATCTTACCGGCGGAATGCTTTACACATGCATCTCTGATAACCCCAGAGACCAATCGACTCGAATCAGTTAGCATCATGCAGAGCCACCACCTCTAACTCATACGAATGGAGAAACCACGTGATCTTGTTGCAGAGCGACTTAAACCAGCTTCTTCGATCAACCATGCGATCAATATGGTCATCGCAAATTCAAATACTCCCAGTTCATTAGGTTTAACCGGATCAACCCATCAACATATGGGACCCTCAGTTTCCTTCCAGTACCGATCCCTATAGGACACGCATTGAATCTTGAGCAAGCCGAGCCCCCTAGTTCGGCATGTTTGCATGAGTCTGCCACACCATATAACTTCGGTTCCCTCCTAGTACCGGCCTACCAACCAACCAAAAGCAAAACCCCCCAGCCATCCATGCTCCGTCGTCGCAACCCATCTGCAACTCCAGCCTCACTTGTCTCAGCTCATCCCCAAACCACCCAACCCCGCCTCCATCAATACCCGATCTACCACTCGACCACGCCTCCATCTGACCCATATCTATCTCCACAGGAGCTCTGCTTTTACCGTCGCACCACGCTGTCGTCGACACCCAAAGAAGATCAGCGCCGCGAGACTTTGCCCAATTGTGACGAAACAAACCCTAAAAGAAGTGTACAAGCCATCGCACCCAATTAAGGTTTAGTTTTTTTGGTGGCTTAACTGGATATTAGTTCACATATGTTATTAATAATTGATTTACTTTTACTTGATAGATAATTATTACTAAAAATAGTAATAATATAAATAAATAATTATTAATAACTATAGGACTACATACTAAATTACTCAAATACTATAAAACCAATGATTAGGATGAAGTTTCATGATATATCAGAGTGACATACTACAAAATTATAATAGGTGCCGTGGATTCTAACTATAGGAATACAAAAACATCATTATTAATAATTAATTATTTATATTATTAATATTTTTGGTAATAATTATTTATCAACTAAAAGTAAATCAATTATTAACAATATATAGACAAAAACTTCTTTTTTCTAAAGTTGTTGATCTACCGATTCTCTTTAACTTGATACATTATGAGCCCGAGACGAAACTCGTATAAGCGAGTTATTTTATTCAAAAGTTCCAATATATTATAAAAAATTAATTCTATTTTAATTATTAATTATTAATTTTAATTTACTTTTTATTTTTATAGTTAATAATCAATACTTAAAAATTGATTATTTTAATTTTAATTATAATAATTGTTAATAACAATAACAGTAATAATAATACATTAATTTTTTATTAATAAATATTATTAATAGAACTTATTTATTATTAATAAGTATTATAAATTGATGAATTATAATAAATTGATGAATAATGACATCTTTTTCAAAATTTTGATCATTTAAGTTCTCTAAGCGACCCAAAAGAGTCTTTGTTCTAGGACTAAAAGCGAACTGATCACACAAAATAGCTAGAAGGCTATTGTAGTTTTATCGACCCATTTCTAATATAATGGGACAGGGGACTCACCATTAATAAATGAGAACACGCTAAGTACACAAATAAATTGTTATCTTACTGATTTCTCTGGATGTTGAACCTACACTATCTACTGTTTCTTTAGTCTAGAATTTGATAGAAAGACTTGAGCCACCAAGTATACATCTTAAGGCTTTGAGTTTCCATTAATTTCGACTTTTTAAATAGAATAAAAAACTTTTAAAATGTAAAAAAATCGGTGACTTTAATGTAAACCTTTTTCTTTAAATATAGTAAACTGTAAAACCGACTATTTTAGTATAGAAAAATGGTAATTAACTCTTAAAATTAAACTTCACATGACAAAAGTTTTTTGGTTGATTGAAAGTGTATAAAGTAGTAACATGACAACAATAATTTATTTATTTCTATGAAAATATAATAATAATATTATATGAATCTCATTTGCTATTTGACAGCAAAAATCATATTTATCAATTTAAGTGTGGTTTTAACTATCAATCTTGAAGTAAAACCATACAAAAATATGATTAGGTGGTATTTTATAGTAAATATCGGTGAAATTGATATTCAGCAGCCCGAGAAGAGTAATAAGACAATCATAGAAGAAAGAGTCATGAAGCTCGAGTTAGAAAACATAATTTTAAGAATATTTTATTGCTTTTTAAACAAAATTATAGATTTTGTAAACAAATTAGTAAGCTACCCACTGCATTTTTGTATTAAAAAATACACATCCATTTTTTTTCAAAAATAAAATAAAATAATGTGCCACTACTTATTATTATTATTTTGTTGTATTTAATTTGTATCGTTTGTTTAGAAAATATTTGACTTAACAAAAATATTGTTCAAATCTAAAAGAAATGGATTCTCAGTCTATTTCAAATAATTTTATAATCAAATCAAATCATAATGATTTCATCTTTTGTCACTCCTTTCTTGGAGAAATAAAGTGCAAGAATACCCCTATCTTAAAGGGCGTCCATTATCATTTCAGCAAAAAAGAAGTTTCTAAAAACTTAATGACATAAAAAAAAGTTCTGATTTTTTAATCTGTAAAATTGTTTTCTGGGGGTGTTTTTTGCCAGCATTTTCCTTGTGGATGTCAACTTGTAACCAGAATCTTTATTGTTGTCCCTATCTTCCTCTCTCATCTGACCTGATTATTTTGGAGACCCACCTTTTGATCACCCCATTGATTCTTGAACGTGACATGAGACAAATTTCAATGGCATTAAAGTTTCTCTTTTATAATTATTATTTACTTATGTTTCGTGTTCATAAGGAAGAAACAAAGTCCTAAACGTCTTTGCTCTGTATCAACAACACGTCCCCGTTGGATCAATTCACACGAGAATGCTCCTCCTTCAATGGTGAATCTCTTTTTTCCCTTCCTATTTAGCTAAATCTGAAATGGGTTTTGCTTTAGCTTCTCCTTCATTTCCTGATTTGATTGAACTGATTTATTCTATTTTGGAGACTATGTTCCTGGTTTGATTTTTGTATTTGTTGATTCTGATTGTTATATGGGTCTTTTTGTGAGGGTATGAACGTCTTCTTCTCTCTGGATCAATATGAGTTCCGAGGGTTTTGCTAATTTTCTGTACCAAATTCAGATTCTGGAATTGATCTGAGATGTCTTGCTATCAATCCAAGTTCTTCTGTTTGGGCCTGTGATGCACAGAATCAACATAAAATGATATGGGTATACCTTAATTTTCTTAATTTGCTTCATTTCATTTGTGTAATCTAGATTCTGGAATTAACTGTGCCTTACTGTGATAAGAGTTTATGTGTTTTGGGTCTGCTACCTACATAAATGAAGAAATGAGATTTTGCTTATTCCTGATTCTTCTCCTTTGTTTTTGGTCTGATTTACATGCATTGTTTTATGTATGTTATGCTTAATTTTGGATTTATGTTCCTTTTTGGTTCAATCGTTGATAGGGTACTTTTGTTTCTCTTCAATTGCAGTATGTAGATGAAGGATGAGGAAGAAGATGATCAATTTTGTGCCTCTGAGTGATTAATGAACTGTGGGCATAGTGGTTTCTTAGGTTATGGTAGCTAGAGAGAAGAAGGAAATGAAGCCTCTTATGTTGAAAGTAGGGGTGGCTTTGGCTCTCTCTCTTGCCGGGTTCCTCTATTCTCGCTTTAGGACCCGAAGGATCCGACCCCCATCCACAGCTACACCTTCTTCAGGTTGGTTTCGATGTTAAAACCGGGTTTGACCTTATAAATACATTCATATTTTAGTCATATGATGTGAAATTGTTTTCAGAAATTGGCTCGAGAGGAAGTGGTCAGAAAGATGAATTCCATGCTAGTTCTTCAGTTCAGACAGGAAATTATGTAAGTATTTCTGTAATTTAGTTTGACTTATTTTTTGTTTCCAGGGAAATGAAGGAACCAAATGAACAAGAAATGTTAATATTTCAACCAAACCTCTAAAACATGAATTAAGGTTCATAACATTAGAGCGACATTAGTTATTTGTGAATGGAACAGTTGGGTCTGATGTGGATTTAATTTTGGTTTATGTTTGGTAGCACGTAGATAATACTATGGTTGGCCTTTCTCCGCCCAACAACCATGGTGGAGACAAAGACGGGCTACTCTTGCCAGAGTTTGATGAGCTTGTGAAGGAAGTTGACTTTGCTGCTACTCGTGATACGCCCAAGAAAACTGCAGATACGCCAAGAGGAACACCTAAAGCAATTTTAAGTGTTAACGATGATGACTACGAGAAAGAGGTCAAGCATCTGAAAAACATGGTTAGGATACTAAAAGAGAGGGAGAGAAATCTCGAGGTTCAATTGCTAGAGTATTATGGGCTTAAAGAGCAAGAGAAAACAGTGATGGAGCTCGAGAACAGGTTAAAGATAAGTAATATGGAGGCTAAGCTTTTGAGCCTTAAAATCGAGTCCTTGCAGACAGATAATCGGAGACTAGAGGCACAAGTGGCTGATCATGCTAAAGTCATGGCCGAGCTTGAAGCTGCAAAGGGAAAAATTAAGCTGCTCAAGAGGAAGCTCAGGCACGAGGCTGAGCAGAACCGGGAGCATATCTTGACTCTACAGGAACGAGTTGCTAAGCTGCGAGACCAGGAGCACAAGGCTGGTGCAGCCGATCCCAATATAGAATCAAAGTTGGAGAGGATAAAGGATCTGGAAAACGAGGCAAAAGAGTTGAGGTCCGCTAATTTAAGATTGCAGCTTGAAAATGACGATTTGGGTCAGCGCTTAGAGTCCACCCAAATCATTGCAACTTCTGTTCTGGAGGATTCCGAGGTACTCACATTGCATCACTAGAGCTACACTCTCTTTCATTTCATATCATGTCATATGTATTGAATTCATTTCTGCTGATATTTTTTCAGGCAGCAGAACTGAAGCAAGCTGCTCAAAATCTGAAACAAGAAAACGAGAATCTAACAAAGAAAATTGAGACCCTCCAAGCAGAGCGATGCGGAGACGTCGAAGAATTGGTGTATCTCAGATGGTTAAACGCATGCTTAAGATTCGAGATGCGTAACTATCAGCCTCCATCAGGAAAGACAGTTGCCAGAGACTTGAGCAGAAAACTGAGTCCCAAGTCGGAGGAGAAGGCGAAGAAGCTTATCCTTGAGTATGCAAGCACGGAAGATTTTGATTCCGACAGATGGTCATCTTCCCAAGCATCCTATCTCGCAGAGTTTGACTTATCCGAAGAGTCTCCAGTTGACTTACTGTCCACTCAGAAGCCCGGATCAAGCAAGCATAAACTCTTCAAGAAGCTCAAGAGTCTGATCAAAGGAAAAGACAGTGATCATGGCAGTCGTGTTTCTAATGCAGAAAAGGAGGACAGCGACTCATCGTTGTGTAGTACCGCCACATCTGAACAGGCACACAGCAATAGATTCGCAAGTCCTCCCCATAGGATCAAATCTATACTGGACATCCCGAGAGTTAGGACTCACAAGTTGGAGCAAGATGGCAAGGATTCCGACACGAGATCCTCGAGTAGAGATAGGAGTTACGGTGTTAGTAGGCGAGTCTCTGTTGATTTAGGGAAAGATCTCGATCATCATCGGGAGTTTGTTGCGGAGAAATCAGACTTGTTGAAGTATGCAGAGGCTCTGAAGGGACGGACTCGGAGGAGATCTGCGTCACTCAGTTCCTTCTGAGTAAATATTGTTCATTCCTTAGCATAATGTTTAGCAATTTTAGAATAGCTAATTTTGTAAGAATAGGAAGGCTTATTCAGTTCATAATAATAATTGTATTTATTAATTGGCCACTTTGATCTTGTTTTGTGAACAAAATATTCTATTTCTGGTAGATACTTCTTTTGGAAATAAATGCATCCTTACCTCCATTTGCTTTTAGAATTGAAGTTATGTTCTCCAATGCAAAAATGTATTACTATTTACCTAACTATTGGAGACTAGAGAGCACGCGCAATGCGTCTGGTGGATTTGAATACTTTAATATACACATACACACATACGATGTTAAATTTAACGAACTTCAAAATTTTTAATTAAACTTATATAATTAAAATAATTTTTAGTGCACGAGAAATGTATAACCGAAAGGCGTCGTGCGAGCGACACGAATCAACACAAGTAACATAGAGTAAGTAATGAAACCCTAGTCATTTTCCACGGGGACTAACAAAGGGCTCGGTCTTGTTTGTCATGTGATCATGCGTTTTGGAATGTAAAGAACTATGAGTGTAAAGCTAATGTAAAGATGTTTGAGTGTTTTATCAATTACTTATCATGCAAGCTAATGAACAAAAGTTTATCTCTCAAGTGACAAAAGGGCTTATGAAGCTAATTCGTGCAATGCACTAATGAAACCAACATTTGAGGCAAACGTTCTAGTAAATTTACGTGTGAAGATATTCAACCGTATTGTGTCGATTTTGTCTCTCGACATTGAAACCGACTCAACAATGAGATGTTCACGACTCTCTCGAGACCGATCCTAACTCACTTGAGCAACTAAGCTCACAGCCGTGTAGTGAAGGACAATGCTAGACGTGGTGGTGGTTAGTTTCTGTCTTACGAAACTAGATTCGTCTCTCGACATTGAGTCTAGCGCTAACGCTAACGCTAACGCTAACGCTAACGCTAACGCTAACGCTAACGCTAACGCTAACGCTAACGCTAACGCTAACGCTCTCGACTCTCTCGAGATCAAGTGCAATTTTCACCGCTTGAAGATTGACAATTGTAAACTACAAGTCACTGCTTGTGATGAATGCTAGTTCGAGCAAGCCCTATCCTCTCGGAATCGGTCCTTGGCCTATGTACTCGCTCACGAGTAGCTAATTCATGGCAAGTTAACATTAAGCACGGGCATTCGCTAAATCCACACCAAACTACTTAGCACTCATACCTCACTCCACATTTGGGGATTCAAGATTCCAAACCTCTATCCTCGGGATTGCCTAGGTACATCGACTCAATGGCTTTCTCGAGACTCTATGAATCGACTAAGGTCAAGGATCTTAGGTTTTCAACATAGAATATCTCTATCCTATACAGTCAACCATAGATAATAACATTCAAGCTCAAACAATTCACATCAATACACCGAATCTCCTAGAACTAATACCTCAAAATTAATAGATTCAAAGTGTTTTACACAAATTAGCCTCTATAGCCAAGAAACTACTCCCTAGACATGAAGTCTAAGGCAAATCTCATGAAACCTAACACAAACCTACAATCCATAGCCAAAATCAATTAAAAGAAGTAGAAGAAGTAGAAGGAAACTTAGAAAATGGTGAAGGTCTTCTTCTCCAAGCTTACTCCCTCGAATTAATGCTCCTTCTAAGTGCTCTCCAATTCCAATTTCGAGCTCTCACAAATCTCTCCACTACTCTTGGTGTGTCTCCTCCACAAGATGGCCAAAATGTGTTCAACCTCTCTCAAAATCGAGCTCCAAACTCTTTTGTATGTCCTGAAGAAAGAGCCTATTCGGTCCGTTATCCGGACCAGATAACAGAACGGATGTCTCGACCGTTGGGCCGCATCCGGTGGACTATCCGGTCCGGATAACGGTGGACTATCCGTTCCGGACTATCTAAGTGAAGTGTACACTTATATGTAAAAATGGAACGAAATGAGGGCTATAAATTTTCAACATGAACTAAACTTATGAGCATTCGATGCACAAATTAACTATAACATTGTGCATAATAATGACACGGATATATTTATAAAAGAAATTGCTAAATATTCATACCTCAAATTTGGTGCTTTATATACAACAAACATGTTTTAAAATCAATGCATGCACATCTCCAGATTGTTAAGCTTCAAAAAAGTTTGTTAACGATCAGTCCGACATTGGAACCTAGTTCCATCTAAAAAGTGTATTTGACTCTACCAATTATTCTAGAAAATAAGGATTATATCTTTCTTATTTTAAGTTTAACATACATTATGTAATTCATTATTTTACATCAATATTTTTTCAATAAAAATACTATTTATATTAGTGTTGTAAATAAGTTGAGAATTGCTCGAAATTGATTCGTCATAATCGAATATGAACATAATTTAAGTTCGATGTTGTGTTTGTTTAAAAACGAGCTCTAGACCAACTCTATAACTTTTAAGGCCCAATATGCTCGCAACTCGTTTAAGAAATAATTATATATTTTTAAGTTTTAACAAAACTATTCACACTGATATTAGATTAATCGAATCAAGTTGAGCCAACTCATCTAGTATTTATTGAATTATATACTTGCTATTTAAGCCAGATTACAAAAAAAATTAACTATTCAATTTTAATTATTAAGAAATATTTTTTGTTGAAAATTAAGCGAATTGAGACAAGCTGAGCTAAGGATGGCAACAGGCCGGGTTTGGGTCGGATTTGGCCCAACCCGCACCCGGACCCGCTCACTTCCAACGGGCCCCCGACCCGCAAGAAACCCGGTCAATTTGAGCGGGTGCCCGACCCGTAAAATACCCGTCGGGTACGGGTTTTCTCCTAAACCCGAAACTCGACCCGAATATTCAAATATAAACTTAATTAACAACTTTTTTTTACGATACAAGCAAAAATAATAATATAAATAGATGTTATATTATATTATTTTAGGTTTTTTGCGTGATTGGATGATTAGAATTTAGGTTTTAACGTTTTTTGTTAAAAAATAATTGAGAATATAAATTATATTATATAAAATTACTATATAAATTATTATTTTTTAAAATTCGAACGGGTGCGGGTCGAAACCGGATCGGGTAGTAGTCAACCCGCACCCGCTCAAAAACCCGAACCCGACCCTAACCCGCAAAAATTCGGGTTTCACCCGTTCTGATCGGGGCGGGTTGATCGGGTACCCGTCGGGTTCGGATTATTTTGCCATTCCTAATCATTTTTCTAAGTTGAGCTTAAATTTTGTTGCATACCTGTTTTTGCGAGAAATAACATATTGTATATTTAGTTTTTGAAAATTATAAGAACCCACCATATATGCAATAGTATAGAATAACCAACACACCAAAATGTTCTACGGAACTACTGAGAATACACAACCACGGGAGGTGATGGGCGTGGCCGGAGGTGGAGGGGATGGCGGAGGAGGGCTGGTCGGAAGGGAGGGGAAGGAGGCGGAGGATGGTGGGCGGAGTGGGCTGGTCTATGATGGCGACAATTTCACCGTCGAGGACCTCCTCGATTTCTCCAATGAGGACGCGGCTCTCGCCGACGGCGGTGCGCTCGTCGCCGTCACCGATTCCTCCGCCGCCGTCGATAGGTGCAACTCCTCGCTCCTCCCCGCCGCTGGCGATAGCTGCAACTACTCATATGCCAATTTTCATGCGCACATATTCACCCGTCTCTTTGGTTAATCAAAGAAAATGAAAAATTAAACTAGATTAATTTTAATAATTGATTTTTTTTAAAGGGATAAAGAACTGTAGCCACTGCACCAAGCTACTTATCTGCCAATTTTCATGCACATGACTATTGACTAGTATGTTTGGTTACTGAGAAAATCAGGAAAGAAAATTAAAAAAATTCAACATCCAACCTCCTCTGAATTTACCAAAATTGAAACAGAAACAGAAATTGACAATGTTTCCAAATTGTGAACACAAAATCAACTAATTCACATTCAATTGAACACAGAGAAATCAATTAATTAGTTAATTAATTACCGGGACGCCTAGGTCGCCGAAGAAATGGCCGTTCTCGCTGACAATGCGGTTCCCGGCGGCGACATTGGCGGCGGGGAGGAGCAAGGAGTTGCAGCTATCGACGGCGGCGGAGGAATCGGTGACGGCGTCGAGCGCACCGCCGTCGGCGAGAGCTGCGTCCTCATTGAAGAAATCAAGGAGGTCCTCGACGGTGAAATTGTCGCCATCATAGACCAGCCCACTCCGCCCACCATCCTCCGCCTCCTTCCCCTCGCCTCCGACCAGCCCTCCTCCACCATCCCCTCCGCCTCCGACCACGCCCATCATAGACAAAAGAGAGGAGAGAGAGGGAGTGGCATTAGTTAGTAAAGTAGATGAATAGGTAAGGGCTTTTTCGTCTTTTTAGTCTAATTATAATAATTCAAAATACCCATAAGGGTATTTTAGTCATTTCACATGTAAAATAATGTTAAAAACTAACGGAGTTGGACGGAATGAGTAAAGTGAGACAAATGAAATTCTTGGGTATTCACCCTGACACGAAAAATTCTAGGTGTAGTCATGTGATAATGTGACATATCCAGGTGTAGTCATCTGGAATTATCCCATAAATTTATAGTATATAATTGATTGTAAAAATAATAGGGATAGTGTCACACTACTATCACAAAATTTGACGTATTTTTACCTGGCTATCTTTAAAAATTTTTTTGCATCGTGAGTACCCTAAATTTGAAAAATTGTCGTCGTTAGTACCCAATACTCATTTCCGTCCATTTTTTTTTGACAAAACTCTATTAAATTTTGAAGTTAAAAGACTGAAATGCCTCTATAAGTGTTTTAACATTTCAAAATGTGCCCTTTTGAGCTCTCTCCTTTCTTACGCTTTAGCTGGATTTGTAGGCTTTCTGGTTCCTCTTGCTCTACCTTTTATCCGTAGGAATTAGGGTTTCTCGATTTCTTCTTCTTCTTCTTCTTCTTCTTCTAGTTTCGGTGGAGGATGGGATGTAAACTTCGTCAACAATGGTAGTTGTGGTGGATAGCAACATTAACCCCAAAATCGCCGTCAGAGTGAGAGGTGCGCCGTGACATACGGTGACTCCGACGAGACTTATGTTGTTGCCTTCTGAATCGGACAATGCGCCCGCTCCTCGCCGCCCCAGGGCTCGCGAGGTCACTTCTCGCTACATGTGCTCGTCTTCTTCAAGTACTTTCACTCTTGGTTCCAGGAGGTGTCCGTTGCCGTTGGTATTGAGGATGTCTGTGATGACGACGACGCCGACGGTGAAGCGGCCGCAATCGGCCGAGCAGAGGCGTGCGGCGGCGCCGCCGCGAGGGAGCGACGATCTGGACAACGGGATCATGTCCATGGTTCAGAGGATGCTGTTCACTTCGGCGAGGAGTGTGTCCGTTTCGTTTTAGGGAGAGTCATTCTCACTTCCGGTGAGGATGATGTTCACTTCCATTGGCGTCGAAGACTCTGAGCTCGAGGAAGGGGACGCCAGAGAGGAGGAGGTCTATCGCGTCTCCGGCGAAGGCGGATGATTGTACTGAGAACTTGAATCCGGTGGAGTAGCCCAGTGGGCGGGGAGGTTGAGGGAGCCTAATGCTTTAAGTAGGAGCGTGGATTTCACTGATGAAAGGAGAAAGATATGTAGACATAAAAATGTGGTCAGGGCATCGCAGAATTCGATGGTTGGTGATAGGAGTCATCAACATGAAGGAGGAGGAGGATTGACCTCGAATTCTATTAATGCAGATTTGGAAAAGGTGATTGAAGTTGCTCTAGAAAAATGGAGAAGAAGAAGAGAGTGTGATTTTTTTAGAGAGAGAGAGCCCAAAATGGTACATTTTGAAATTTTAAAACACTTACAAGGGTATTTTAGTTTTTTCACCACAAAATTTAACAGATTTTTGCAAAAAATGGACGGAAATGGATTTGGGTACTTACGGTGAGAGTTTTGAAAATTCAGGGTACCCACAATGCCAAAATAACTTTTATGGGTAGTCAAGTGACATTATCCCAAAATAATATACGATATAATTATCTCATAAATTAGTTTAGATGTTTTGATTTGACATATTTAACAAGTAAATAAAAATAAATTTGAACTTTTTCTTAAATTTTTTTGTTGTAAAAAATAAATAATAAATTTTTTTAGTAGTAAAAATATCTTTAAAAAGTTTTTTGTATAAAAAAATAAAAAATAATTTTAAAACTGTTAGAGTTATGCTCCAGTCCAATATAAAAGTGATCTACAGATGTAATGTTTTATCATCTTTTCGAATAAATAAATTGGCATATATTACTAATGTGTTGTAGTAATATATCGAATGTAATTTGATCTATGTCATTATGTGTGTAACCACTAATAGTAGAACTATAGATCAGAAAGAATTACATTTGATGAGTCCCTGATCAGCTAAGCTTCTTTATGAAGCGATCAGTATGAGACTAACTCCTTGTGATCATGCTCTACTGATCATGGCAAAGTGCGTGCCGGAGTTATATCATAGATACCATCAGGTCGATGATATCGGACAACCCGATTGTGAGTATGCTGCATAGATCCAGTCATGAGATACTCACATATCGTAGCTTGTCATTATATCCTAAGATCAAGGAGTTTTTGTGTACACTATGTAACCAATGCCTAAGTTTAACCTAGTCTAACGTTATCTGTAAAAGGGTAACTATAACGGTTTCGATTGGCTTTGATATTGATTGCACTAGTGAACTCGAAAGGCGTCTGAGGGATTTATCACTCATACTTCGGCATGAGAAAGATATCCGTTTAGGCCACTTGATGAGTATGACTGAAGAAAGAGCACGGCCGTGCAGGTGATACCTTAGTATCAGTTTTCAGTCATCTCAGATATCAAGAAATAGTGATTGATAAATTAGGATGACCATTCTATGCCTATTGATCAATCTGGATATCGGTTTGATAAAAGGACAGTGACATGTACGATAACAGGTTAAGTCGAATAATCGATAATCATGAACATTGGATAATCATAATGTCTTGCTAGATGCCACTTATGATGGAAAGGGTAAAATAGTAATTTTACCAGTCTGCCAATTGTTCGTGAGCCTAGAGGGTCACACGCATTAAGCACGATACACGACAAATAATTATGGATGAGAATTGAGAACGATTCGGTAGTTTTCTGGTCTAAGGTTTTAACCAGACGGTTGAAGAAATCAATTCGAGAAAATTGAACCGTTTTGTCTAAACCGAAATTATAACTCAAGTTAATGGGTTTAATTTGGGTTCTAGCTAAACGGGCTTGAAGCCCATTTAGGTATACAAATGATGAATAGGGAAGATGTGCAAATAGGAGTTTCAGAAGGGTAGATATGCAATTATTAATTTGAAATTCAATTTTATTTCAAATTAAAAATTCCAAAATATCTCCCATAATTTTCTCCAACTATTGGTGACCACTTCCCTCTTCTTCCTCCACCTTTGGGCTGAACTCTCTCTCTCTCTTCATCCTCCATTGTTGTCAAGCTTCTCTCAAAATTCATAGCAAAATTATTGAGTGAAAACCTCATCGGTTGTGGTGCTTGTGTGGACTTGATAGAGAAACACTGTACTTGTCTTTTCATCGATTAGAAGAGGTAACTTTCAGATTTATATTTATATATATAACATGTTGAAATTGCATTAAGATCTAAGTTTGCATCGATCACCACGGTTACATAACGTCCGCTGCATAATATTTATCGATTGGAACCCGTGGTGATCTCTTTCAAAAACATCGTTTTTTATTTTTACAATTTTTTATAAAAATGTTTTTTTGTAAAAAATTAATACTAATATATTGTTTAGTTTTTTGTAAAAAAATTAGAGAAAAGAAGTTCAAAATCATTTTTATTTATATAGTTTTTTAATATAAGGGTATTTTTCGTTATTTCGTAAAAAGTGAACATCAAAAAAGTTAACATAAATGAGTAAAGTGGAATTTTTTCAAACTTGAGAGACTCCACAAATTGTATTTGAAATTAAGTTGGTTAAGTGGAACTCGGTTATATTTAAGGAGTGTTAAGAGAAATTTCCCCAAAATTAAATCACTGTACTATCCAGACGCTCTTGCTTGTGAAATATTGAGTTGCTTTTAATGAAAACACTTTAAATTTAATGTTTTCATAATTTAATTGTAATTTTTAAAATCACACAATTAGTAGTAAGTACTATTATTTTTCTATAAACGATGATGAAGTGTTTAATATTTCATAATTTATTTTAAATTTTCACAATTCTAATATTAACCACTCTTTTATTTTATTTTTAACTTTAAATCATATGAAATTATTTTAGCAGTTGTTGATAACGTCTTTGTGCAATAAATAAATTCATTGCAAAATTATTTGTCTAACGATATAAAAGTTGAATTTTAACTAATATTAAAAATTCAAAAATTAAAGAGAAAGGCAATACTCATGCTTATGAGATAAATAAAAAACTAGAACACTGATGTACTATACACTTTTAATAATTTATTTATTTTGAAAAATATGGGTCTAAAAATTTTGGGGTCTTAAGCAACTGCTTATTTTGCTGTATAGTAGGGTCGTCCCTATGTGTGGGTATCTGAGGCCCGTTTTAAGAGATTCTCCTCACCGAAGTCGCTGAGGGGTTATTAGTTGGTCTATATAGACCCGTCGATAGCACAACACTGAAATTACTAATTATCACATACACCTCCCCCACCAACAACAGGTTATGGTATTTGTTAATAAATGTTCCGCCTAATTTACACTCAAAAAATCATAACATAAGCAATGAAAAAAACAATCTGATTCACCATCAACCACAATGCGTACAAAATAAAAATAAAACAAACAAAGCCGGTTACAATCAACAAAAACGTAATACGAAAAAGCACTGATAAAGACGGACAAAATATGTAACCTGTTTATGCACGACAACCAGCTCAAGACTAATCAGTTCACCCTTTTTGGTGTTCATGGTCTCCCATCTCAACTAATTCAAACCAATGTAGACTCATTATCATGCACCTAAACCAGTATAATTCATAGTAGATTAAAGATGATTAGAATGTGCAAGTTATGACTTGCTAAATATAAGGAAACACTCATTCTTATACCAGATAACAGAATTAAATACAAGACATCCACATGCCCTACATTGCCACAGATGTGTGCAGCTGAACTGTCAAACACTGATCTACTTATAAGGACAATTTGTTTGTACATTATTTCTTTTTTATATTTATCACTTTTTTACCCAACGTTTCTTCAATTACTGTACTATTGGGCTACTTTTTCAAGGAATTCTTCCCAGGTCACTAATTGATTAGATGAGTGACTGATGGTAAATCAATTATATTGCCACCAACGTCCAAATGATCCCACTTGTTGACCTTTAAAAATATGTTGCACCCGAAAAAAGCGCACAAAATTTATCAATCCCGAATTGAAAAAGGAAATTGACTAACCAAACAATCTTGATACAATTTGTCGATAAAATTTTTTTTTTTATCCGCAAGAAATTAACTTGACATAAGAGATAGTACAATGCAAGCTCAAGAAGACGAGGAAAAAATACATTGAGAAAGTACCAAAATTGAAAAACCCTAAAAAAACTCGGTTTGAAGTGGTTGAACCAACAAATGAGTATGGTCTGAATATAATTTGACTAAGCCGCCCTGGACCAGATTTGACCAGGAGAAAGTGGTCCAATCCAGTATAATCAAATTTGAACCAGAAGAAATGATCCAAATCAGATTGGACCGGAACATGGAAAGCCTACCATCGCTAAGCGATGAGGGCGCCGGCGCCGCCGCTTCCATCCCCATCGAAGCTCCGGCGATAACTCCCTCGCATCCCATGTCTCCGGCGAAGCCCTCCTGGCGCAGAACCCGAACCACCCCGCTGAGCACCTCTAGAAACATGACGTTGTCGGCCAACATTGATAGAAACTCCGACGAAATCGCCGGGATTAATCCCGCCTCTTCCCTCCTCGCGTCTCCGGTCAGTGTACAGCTCCGACGACTCCCCACCACCGCTTAGCCCGCCACAGCCTCAGCTCTGTGGCCTCTGCCTCATTGGCGAGCTTGAACACGCCAACCGGCGCCGATGCCCCTCGTTGTGAGCCCATCGTTCCTGAGTCTCAGCCTCCCTGCTTCACCTTGTGCGCCACCTAGAACCTCCTCGTCGTCCCTCCTCTTCTTCGACAAGGCTCTCCTCCGCCTGAGAGGTCGGCAAACCCATATGCACACTACAAATCACTGGAAGAAAACCCCCGCCCCCTGTGGAGGCCCTCCAACCTTCCATGAGCTCTACCATATCCAACCACCAAACTAGATCTGGGTTCTGCCACTGCGAGAACTGAGTTCCGAGCTCCTCTCTATTTCCTCGCACGTCCCTACTCCTCACCATCGCTGATGCTCCAATAAAAGGTAAGGATAGTCGCCGGCGGGTCGTTGCCAGAGTGGTGGCGCCACCGACGACTATAGGGTTCAAGCAAGAGAGAAAACGAGAGAGAGTGTGAGAGAGAAACTAAGCAACTATAACTAAGTAAACAATCTTGTTTAGAGAATACAACAACATAAATGAGCAATTAACTATCATGCTAAAAAAGAAATTTTGATTAAAGGTAAAGTTTAAAACGCTATGTAAATGAGCAATGAACGCGTCAAAACGAGGATCATTGAACCAATTAGTTTTGCTTAGAGAAAAACAAACACATAAATGAGGAATCCACCATCACACAATAAACTTACACCAAAGGCAATTGAGGATATCAATTAATTAGTTAAAAACAATTAATTTCCGAAAAAGGGAATAGCCCTCAACACACCAACAATTATCTTGAGATGACGCAATATAATTTTTGGGTGCATTGACGTTTAATTATAAAGAAACTAAAAAGGTTCAGTTAATTATCTTGAGATAGTGCAACATAGTTTTTTGGGTGTATTAATTTTTAACTATAAATGAGTATGATAGGTTCAGTTAATTTAATTCATTAATCAAACATAATTATCATTCTCGAACTCTTACACATATAGACTGATCAACTGTGAATTGACTACCAACGATTAAGTATATGTTTTAACACGCTAAAGTATAAAATTTCAAATTTTAAAGGTATCATTTAAGTATAGATGTATCAACTCTTACATGAATACACCGATCACAGTCAACTCTGACAATCAACTATTAAGTATAACTAACAAATAAAAATATAGAATGGTTTGAACTTTGCACGTTGAATGCGATAAATTTCAACACTTAAAGGCTACTAATTAAGTTTAAAATAGTAACTCTCTTACACATGTATACCGGTCAGAATAGAATGATATTGATCAATCAAAAGTAATGTTACAACCAAAACATGTGAACTAGATTCTTCTCGTAAATACATTGAAATAATCAAATAAAATAAATTTTGTTGCAACTTAATAAACAATTTGAGCGGTGCAGTTTCTCCCGCCCACCCTCACCCGAAAAAAATAAACAAATTCAAACACATTATATTTGACTTAATCAAATAAATAATTTCCTCTCCAAATGTTTTATTAATTATTTATAATTTAATTTGTAGTATTTAAGGTTAAATTTTGACTTCCATTCATTTGGTTTAAGTCGTTACAATTTATTCATGGATGAAAATATTTAATTATATTCAATTAGTTAACTCAAATATAATTCAAAATATTTTTGTAAGTAATAAATTCTTTAAAAGGGAATACCGTGAATCATGTATCAGTTTTCAATAACCATACAATTCACCTAGCAACTTCATTTTAAAAAAAACAGTAATTTGATTTTTTTTTTTACTTTTAGTTATTCAGAATTTATTTATGAATAATTTTTTTAAAATTTTACTGAATTAACGGGTAATAGACATAAAACCATCCATTCAGGTTCTACATTTGTTCGAATAAAATGCTTAGCCAATCCCATGCGTCTAACCAAAAAGCGCTTTCTTCTTTCAATTTTCCGATCTTCCCACTCATTGTTGGAAAATAATCTGTGCGAAATGCCAAAATATAATTTATTTATATTTCACCAAAACTATTTATGAACATAAGAAACTTGATCAACGAAATATATAACAAGAAAGATCAACGATTCCTTATATTGACGTGTAACTATAATAAAGAAATGCTCCACACAAGATACAATAAGAAATAACTAAATAAAAATAAATAGCTTACTGTATCGAATTGAAATTGTAGAAGGAAATAAGACTGAGTCTTGCAGAAGCAATTTCCTTAAGACAATATTTCACCACACTTCAGGTGCACACGTTTTCACGGTGAGTAGTCTCCCAAGATACAACAGTCTATCGCTCGAGTAATCTGCACTGAAATACTGAGCAACGGCGAGCAAAATACGAACGTCTCTTCGACAAGAAGACAAGGGAACAAGAATGGAATTATTCCACTTGAGAGTAACTGTGTCACGGTATTGTGTCTCCGACGTATATGTCGAGATTTACCGTTGTACATGAAATTATGAGCTCTACACAGTGCTAGTTGATTATCACAATGTATGCATATGGCCGAAATAGGTTTTTCCCATAATGGAATATCTTCCAAGAAGTTTCGAAGCCACTCTACTTCTTCTTCAGCTTTATCCAAAGCTATGAACTCTGATTCCATAGTGGATCGAGCTATACACGTTTGCTTGGATGATTTCCATGACACTGCAGCTCCAGCTAGGGTAAACACATAACCACTAGTGGACTTGGATTCATCTGAATCAGATATCCAGTTAGCATCACTATAACCCTCCAGGACAGATGGGTAATTCCCATAATGTAATGCATATGAAGACGTATTCTTCAAGTACCCTAACACTTTCAGTAGTGCTTCCCAGTGACGTTTTCCTGGGTTACTTGTGTACCGACTTAGCTTGCTTACAGCATATACTATATCGGGTCGCGTACAATTCATGATGTACATCAAGCAACCTAACACACGAGAATACTCTAGTTGTGATATACTATCACCTGTATTCTTGTGTAACACCAAACTAGGAGTAAAAGGATTTGAGGATCCTTTGATACCATGTTGCTTGAACCTATCAAGAACTTTCTCAACGTAGTAAGCCTGCGACAAGCTTATTACTTTAGAAGTTCTGATTATTTTAATTCCTAAAATAACATCAGCTTCTCCAAGATCTTTCATATCAAAATTACTTGATAGCATTTTCTTTGTAGAACTAATAATCTCATTATTAGTACCACAAATTAGCATATCATCTACATACAAGCAAACTACAACACACGCTTGTTCAGTTTTCTTTATGTAGACACACTTGTCACATTTATTGATATGAAATCCATTCCTTAACATGACCCCATCGAACTTGGCATGCCATTGTTTAGGAGCTTGCTTAAGTCCATATAGAGACCGAACTAATTTACATACTTTAGTTTCTTGTCCATTGGCCTTAAACCCTTATGGTTGATCCATATAGATCTCTTCTTCTAATTCACCATTTAGGAACGCCGTTTTAACATCCATTTGATGTAGTTTAAGATTGTAGATTGCTGCAATAGCAATCAACATTCTAATGGATGTGATCCTAGTTACTGGTGAATATGTGTCAAAGAAGTCTATTCCTTCTTTTTGACAATAGCCTTTGGCCACTAGCCTGACCTTGTATTTTTCTATACTACCATCTGGTTTCATCTTTCTCTTAAAGATCCATTTGCACCCGATTGATTTACTTCCCGCTAGAAGATCTACCAATTCCCAGGTGTGGTTACTTAGTATAGATTCTACTTCACTATTCACAGCTTCCTTCCAGTAAGAAGCTTCCGACGATGACATTGCCTCCTTGTAAGTTTGCGGTTCATTCTCCAACATACAAGCAACAAAGTCAGGACCAAAAGATTTTACAATTCTTTGTCTTGTGCTTCGTCTTGGCTCATCAATGATACTATTATCTTGATGGTCATCATCTTCTTGCTCTTCTTGAGAGATCACTTCTCGTGTTCTCTTTTGAGCATTCGTATTCTTTTTATGTGGGAACACATTTTCAAAGAATACAGCATCACGTGATTCCATTATAGTGTTGACATGTATGTCACTAACTTCAAATTTGAACACGAGAAATCTTAATGCACTACTATTTCCAGCGTTGCCTAAGTAGTAGCAGTCAACGGTCTTTGGACCAAGTTTGGTTCTCTTAGGTGGTGGAACCGCTACCTTAGCTAAACACCCCCACACTTTGAGGTATTTATAGTTGGGTTGCCTTTCTTTCCATAACTCATATGGAATACTCTCTTGTTTCTTTGTTGGAACTCTATTTAGGATGTAATTAGACATCAATAAAGCTTCCCCCCACAAGTTGTCCGGTAAACCAGAATTTATAAGCATGATATTAATCATGTCTTTTAAAGTTCCGTTTTTCCGTTCGGCAACATCATTAGATTGTGGTGAGTATGGTGCTGTAGTTTGGTGTATTATTCCAAACTCTTCACATATCTTTGCAAATGGAAATTCATACTCACCGCCTCTATCAGATCTAAGGATCTTGATAGTCTTGTTCAACTTATTTTCTACTTCAGCCTTATATTTCACAAATGCATCTATTGCTTCATCTTTACTACTTAGTAAATAAATGTAGCAATATCTGGTACAATCATCTATAAAGGTGATAAAGTACCGTTTACCCCCACGAGTTGGGATGGATTTGGAGTCGCACAAATCTGTATGCACTAGACCAAGTGGCTCAGTACTTCTTTCTACTGTATGAAATGGTTTCTTAGCAAACTTTGCTTCCACACAAGTCTCACACTTGTATTTCATACTTATATTGAACTTTGGAATTAATCCTAAAGTTGCAAGCTTCTTCATTTTATTGAAGTTTACATGGCCTAATCTATCATGCCATAGAAGAGGTGACTCAAGCAAGTAAGACGAAGCATTCGTTTTATTAATAGAATAATTCGGGTTATTGCCAATTACGGCTACATTTGCTTTGAAAAGGCCATCTACACCATACCCCTTACCCACATACATCCCTCATTTGGTCAGTACAAACTTATCTGACTTAAAGGAAATTTTAAAACCCTTTTTTGCAAGAACAGAAATATAGATTAGGTTCTTCCTAATATCTGGAACATGAAGAACATCATGGAATGTAATGTCCTTTCCAGAAGTGAACTTGAGAACGACCTTGCCGATTCCTTCAACTTTTGAAGTAGCAGAATTTCCCATGAAGAGCTTTTCATCATGATTTATTTTCTCGTAGGTAGAAAATAAACTCATGTCCGAGCAGATGTGACGGGTAGCACCGCTATCCATATACCACTCTCTGGAGTTGCTTACCAGATTAACCTCGGACACCACTACAGATAGGTGCATGTTCTCAAACTTCTTATTGTTCTCAGCAACATTGACTTCATGTGACTTGCCAACTTTGTTGCCTTTCTTTGATCGACATTCTTTCACAATGTGACCTGGCTTTCCACAAGCATAACAATCACCATCAAAAGTCTTGCTTCTCTTACCCTTGGGTCCTTTAGATGCATTGGCTTTACGCTTCCTCATTCCTTGCTTGAAGCTTTCAACCATATTTGCCTTAGCGTCAAAACTTCCACGCTTTTCAGTTCCTTTGTCGGTACCACGGTTATCCTCCTCAATTTTCAGCCTCACAACTAAATCCTCCAGACTTAGTGTCTTGCGCTTATGCTTGAGATAGTACTTGAAATCCTTCCACCCATAAGGCAACTTTCCAATGATAGCTGCCAGTTGAAAGGGTTCACTGATAACATGACCTTCAGCAATTATGTCATGAATCAGTAGTTGAAGCTCGTGAATTTGTTCAGAGACCGGCTTAGAATCAACCATCTTGTAGTCCATAAATTTATCGACTACAAATCGCTTGAGTCCAGCATCCTCGGTCTTGTACTTCTTTTCAAGAGCCTCCCTTACTTGTCTAGCAGTCTTAAGAGGACTGTAGACATTGTATAGTACTTCTTCCAAACCATTCAGCACGTAGTTCCTACAAAGGAAGTCAGTGTGATTCCAAGCATCAATTGCTAAGAACACTTCCTTGTTGTTTTCAAGAGTTTCTCCCTCCTTAGGGATAGGAACATTCTCGGATAAAAACCTTTGCAAACCTAATGTAGTTAGATAAAAATACATCTTGGGCTGCCATGTCTTGAAGTTCACACCCTTGAACTTCTCAGGTTTTTCCAGAGGAGTAATCAACTTTGGAGCCTCAGGAACTTTTGGCATCCCATTGACCGAAGTCAAAGTAACATCTCTTGAGGAGTTACCCATCTACAAGAGGTTAAACCACACAGATTAATCAAGAGCTATTGTCTTAAGATTGTTGGAAAAAAATCTGTGTGAAATGCCAAAATATAATTAATTTATATTTCACCAAAACTATTTATGAAGATAAGAAACTTGATCAACGAAATATATAACAAGAAATATCAACGATTCCTTATATTGATGTGTAACTATAATAAAGAAATTCTCCACACAAGATAGAATAAGAAATAATTAAATAAAAATAAATAGCTTACTGTATCGAATTGAAATTGTAGAAGGAAATAAGACTGAGGCTTGCAGAAGCAATTTCCTTAAGACAATATTTCACCACGCTTCAGGTGCACACGTTTCAACGGTGAGTAGTCTCCCAAGATACAACAGTCTATCGCTCGAGTAATCTGCACTGAAATACTGAGCAACGACGTGCAAAATACGAACGTCTCTTCGACAAGAAGACAAGGGAACAAGAATGGAAATTTTGAAGGAAAGATTGCTTTTCTTGAAATGAAATTGTGTGTGTTCTTTTTCTTTGCCCAAGTTCCACCACAATTTATAGTAACACTTGTGTCTGTTCATAACAGACACGTATACATGAAAAGATGCAAATGATTAACTGTCATGTATCTAAAGTAATGAATGTATCATGTATCTAGAAGAATAGATGGATGCAGACATTTTCAAATAACTGTCACTTTTCTAGAAAATTAAGTAAAAAGAATTTTAACACTTTCAAGAAAATTCATTCATCACAACACTCATCACCCGGGAGCCCCTCTTCCTCTAATTCTTTCCATTATGCCAACGAAGAATCTATAATAACTCGCAAATCTAGATCGCCCAATTGTTCTCGGATAGCGCCTGCTCCAGTAGAAATTTCGCGAAATGTATGCAAGCATTCGATAGTAAAAAAAGGAGGGATGCTATCTTTCCAGGATTGGGTTTCATATTCGAATGAACCTCGTAATCGTAAAATAGTGGTTTTTAGCTATAGTCCTAGTAAAAGCAAAATTGGGATAGGATCCTATAGGATCTCCCCCCCTTCAAAACCGCACGTGAAAGTTTCCTCTCATCCGGCTCAAGTAGTTATATCAAATAAAGATAAAAGAGTTCTTGCTTTCAATTCAAATTATAGAAAACCCCCAACTACTCCTTACTCAAGTTCTCACAAGCAACATTTCATTGATTCATTGTTCTTTTATTTTGATTTTATCAATTCTTTTTCTTTAAATAAAATTTGCAATAGTGAAATAGCGACATAAATAAAATGTGAATTTCTTGAGTAGTCTACTTAGCCTTCGAATGATGAATCCCTCTAAAGGAATACCTTGGAATTCGTAAGGAATTGACTTGTCTATATATCGTTCGCAAGAATGAAACTCAAAGAAATTGACGGGGGCCCACACAAGCGGTGGAGCATGTGGTTTAATTCGAAGCAAAGCGAAGAACCTTACCAGGGCTTTTGGCTCGTAAACACAAAAGTACTGTATGTGCTTTTTTGAAAAAAGCAGGCTTGGCATTAGTGGAAGAGTTTATTAACGAGGAACAACAAGCCCTTTTGTTGATCTTCTCAAGAGCCTCTTCCCCTTGGCCAAGGTTATCATCTAAAGCACGGGATTGGTATTTGGATATTCTTTATATAAATGATCTTATCAATCAAGAATGATTAATGATTGGAGTCTATATTAGACAATAGGGGTGCAGATTCCTTTTCAATGATGATATAAAGATAAATGATGAGAGAGATAACAAAAAAAATACATTCTTCTATTCAGTCCTTTCTATTATGAAAAGTTTTTGATTTCATATCTAAAGAGCTAACGTATAAGGTTGATAAACAGAGTAGTGAAGAGTCCGGTTTAGGGAATAAACTTGCTTTTCTATGTATACCTTTTCTATGTATACATAGGGAAAGCTCTAATTAACTTGAATATGATTCAAAATATTTATTGAGTCACAATTTTTTAAGTGAATATCGTGAATCGCGTAATTTTCTTTACAATTATACAATTAACCTCATGACTTCCGTTTAAAATAAATAATTTGAATTTTTTTTTACTTTCAGCCATTTAGAATTTATTTATGGATGAATATCTTTAATTGTACTCAATTATTAATTAAAGGGAAAATGACACTTTTTTGCACCTAACTATACACAATTCCAACTTTCATACCCTACATTTTTCTTTTTCTTTTGTTTCGTACCCTGAATTTCATTTTGGGACAATCTACTCCTAAAGTACTAAAAATACCTAAACTACCAATAAATTGAACCAAAATTAAATTTGGTCTAATTGAGAGAATCGGTCCAATTTATGTATTGTCGAAAATACCAAAATGCCCTTAAATCAACCCCAAATTTTCAAATCCTACCACTTAACTCTCTCCTCCAATCCCCCTCTACCTCCCTCCCTCCTCTCCAATTCCAACTCCTCCCTCTCCGACTCCACCACATGAGAATTCGAATCTCGAGATCTAACAGCTTCAACCTCAGTTTCAATCGAGACCTCTAGAGCCTCCCATTTCACGCTCACTTTCCTCAAATTCTTCGCCGCCGTCGCCGCCTCCTCCGTCTTCGTCGCCGGAGAAGCAATCTCCGTTGTGGGGAGGGGCCATTGTGGACCAGAGGGTGAGAATTGAAACCCTTATCTCGAGTGACGCACTTCGAAGGAAAAGATGGAGCTCCGGGAGAGCTGAGATTGTTGTTGGCCTTGCGCTTATTACTACCAACGCGGCAGCGAGACGGCGGAGGCTCGGTCCCCAGAGACTCTCATCCGGCCGACGACGCTAGGGTTTCGGCGTCCCAACGCTTCTCCTCCATCTAAGGGTTTGGGGTGCTCTGGTAATTTCTGTGTGAACGCTCCGTTCTCTATTTGGGAAATGCACAACACATCGATTGATTTTTGGTGTTTGTTACTTCGAATTTGTGTTTTTTGTTGTTCCCACCGTTGGTGCAAAATGAAATGAAAAATTTTGCTTGCTTTTTTTTTGAGGAAATTTTCTTTTACAATATTATTAACCGACGAATAAGAAAAAAGAAAATTAGAATGATAACAAACTTAAAATATTTGTGTATTTGTGAAACATTTACAAATAAAAATCATATCTAGAGGAGTCGGAGTTGGAGAGGAGGGAGGTGGAGGGGGATTGGAAGAGAGAACTAAGGGGTACATTTTGAAAATTTGAAGTTCATTTGAGGGCATTTGGTATTTTCAACAATACCAAAATTGGACCGTTCTATCAATTAGACCAAATTTAATTTTGGTTCAATTTCAGGGGCAGTTTAGTATTTTAGTAGTAGATTGTCCCAAAATAAAATTCAAGGTACTGAAAAAAAAATGTAGAGTATGAAAGTGAGAATTGTATATAATTAGATACAGAAAAGTGTCATTTTCTCTTGATTAAATACGATTCAAAATATTTAATATGGTCATAAATTTTTAAAAAGGGAATACCGTGAACATTAATTTTCTTAATAACTAGAAAATTTACCATACAACTTCCTTTTAAAAAAATAATTTAATTTTTTTCTTACTTTCAACCGTTTAGGAATATTACAAAACCATACCCTCAAACTCTCTCACTTCACTCTCTGGTCCAATTCTCACAATCTTTTTTGACTTTTACTATTCCAATCAATCGAACGACTACCACTCTCTCACCAAGCAGCTCTACGACATCAGGGAATGGGTTCTCTTCACCAGCCCCACGCCTTTTAATCGCTTCGTGTTGCTGTAGTGCCCCTTCATGTTCTTCGAGGAAAGCGAGTTTCTAGAGGACAGAAAATAGGGACAAACATTTAATTAGTAGGTGGATCCCTATATTCTATTCTTGTTTTTGTATTTGATAGAGAATATGTTGCTTAATTGAAAGGAAAAGCATTTTGATTACCTTACTTTGCTATTATATGTGTGTACTTCTTCTGTGTGCCTCTTCTAAAGAGGTTCTTGAGGTTAGGGGTGTTCACGGTTCCATAATCGAACCGACCATAACTGAACCAAACCGACCGGTTCGGTTATGGAACTAACATAACCGACAACTGAACCGTAGGTTAATCGGTCGGTTCGGTTATAACCGCCCGACTGAGCGCTTCGGTTCGGTCGGTTATGGGGTGTAACCGACCCCCAAACCCAAAACTTTGTTCATTTGAGGTTTGCTTATAGAAGTGGGTACCCTCCGAACTGGGGAAATGGAGGCGGCCGTGGGCGAGGCGGTGGACATGGCGGCGGTCGTGGTGGCCGAGGAAGCGGAGCTGGCGGAGCTGGTTGCGGAGTTGCGGGACGAGGCGTGGTGGCGCAATCGTTCCTTTCCACTGCGCCTACGTTTTCTCTCTCTGGAGAAGACGCGTACCAAGACACCTAAGGAAGAGGATGGGTCCACTCCAAGACAAACAAACATATGTGGGCCTCTCCGACATCACTTTGGGCCCAAATGAACAAAGTGTTGGGCTGAACTCTATTGTTAGGCTCAACTCAAGTCAAGGTAAAATGGAGTTACATAATGGATTCAGTTATTGGTTCGGTTCGGTCACGGGCGGTTCCCAGGGTCCCATAACCAACAACCGAACCGAGAGTCCATCGGTTATGGTACATAACCGAACCGACCATAACCGAACCAAACGGTTCAGCTACCGATTGGCTCGGTTTCGCCTCGGTTATGTCGGTTACGGTTTTTTTGAACACCCCTACTTGAGGTTATTTCATCAAAAGTTACTTTTATCATCATCTCATATTTCTATTTTCTCCATGGTAAGCCATTAGCCTTCTATTAATTACAAAATACACATTCCCCAATTTCTATTTCATCGTTTACAATACAATGGAAACATCTCATCATCTCCATCTTAATTTTCTCACCTCACAATCATTTAACAATATCTATTTTATCATTTACATTGTATGCAATAGAAAAATTGAGATAAAAAGGACCATGATCATCTCCATGGAATGCAAGGACAACACGAACACGCAAACGGAAATCGACCTATATCGCAAGGACCATGAAGCTTCAGTCCATTACCAAGGAACTCTGAAGAAGATCTTGGGCAATTGTGTTTCTATCGATGACAAGGATATTGGGGATTTGGAAAAGAAAATCGACTTATTAATGAGATTTATGTGAAGCCATGACGCCTATCCATACACAACAATCTGGACAGATCAGCTTCGTTCGACCTCAGTGGACAAACTTCTTATTCCAAAACTTACATTAATTATATAGTGGATTACGGTACAAACGCAAGGTTGACGAAAAATTGCAAATAAACTCTACATTTTGTAACATAAACAAACTAAGCCAACTCCTACATTGGAGCTAAGAATTTACAAATAAAGAGGTGCCACGTGCCACCCATGAACTTTGCTTTTTATAGATATAATTATTATGGAGAAAGTAAATTTTCATCCATATCTTTCTCCAACCGTCTCCAAAAATATAGTTTTTATTATTTTAATAATAAATAAATAAATATATACTTATTTTTGTTATCACAATCATTAATAAATTGTTATAATAAATATAAATTCAGTCAATTAATGATTATTTATAATTAATTTGGCTCGATCTGTTTAATCTTAAACTTTTTTGTCGGTATTTTTTTCCCAATATGTTGATTAAATACACTAATTATGAATTATATATACTATAAAGGCAATATTATTAATTGATTGCCAAATTCGATAATTGATTGCCTTATTAATTAATTGTTTATAACCTAAGAATCCAACTCTTAGCTCTGGTTGAGACGGGTTCAAGTGGGTGGGTTACCAGCCTTTTTGTCTGACCCGTCACCCTAGAGACGGTTGGAGAGGCAACTCGAGAAAAAAATGACCATTCATATGTCAAGTAGCGGGGTCACCACCTCGCCAACTCAACCTGTCGGTGGCAGGACATTTCTCCTAAGAATGGTAGCTTTCAGTTCTTGTGGAGATGGATCTGAGTGACGAGTCATCAACCCACCCACTCAGACCCGCCGAAAGTCAAATTAGAAATCCCATTCATGGAGAGGCGACCTTGATTCCATAGGAGATAGGCTCCACTCCACCTTTCGCCACTCCGTCACTCGCACTTGGACGCATTTCAACTGCAAATCTGATTCTGTCCTCCATTTTTAGTGTTATAATAGCTTAATTATATATTTATTAGTTACTCTTAGTTAGTTAGAGATATATTGGGAACCTAGAGAGGATTAGGAGAGTTATATATAGAAAAAAAAGCTCAGACTAGAGCTTGAATTTAGTGTAAAGGAGTTTGGATTCTGCATCCTCATCTATTCTAGTAACTTTTTTTCCATAATTTCATTTGATTTTTTGATCGGTTGATTGTTGCTATGGAGTTTATGTTCTTGCTTTCTTGGACTGTTGATTTCACAGGGTTGAGCTAAACTTGTAACTAGGGTTTTGTGCTATGGTGAATAGATTGAGTTTGGAGTTAATTGCATGATTGAAGTTTCGAGGGATTAAAATTGGGGTTCCAACTACATATCTTAATGCTAAATCTCCCGTGCACACTTGATTTTGATTTATTATAAGGAGAGAGGGGCTCATAAAGCAATTAACCTAGGTGGATTAGAGTACTTGTTATGGGTCCGAAAGGACGCCGTACCGACACATTTTGTCCATAACTTATTGGTTTATTGCTTGTCCTTATGCTTAATTTCGATGTTATTAAGAACTTTTGATGTTGCGAGTAGTTTGGGCATCGATGTTGTAGGAGCACAGTTTTAGAGCCTATTTCGGGGAAGTGAAAAAGGGCAAGATGGGAGCAAAGGGGCTAAAGCAAGAGAGCAAAGGGAACCTATTTTGGAGACTCCGGACCGGAGGGGAAAACGGAGGGGTCCTCAGGAGGAGCCCCCTCTTAAGACTCCGGAGTGGAGGGGCCAGAGGAGGGTATACCTGAGAGAGCCTCCTTTGGAGCCTCTGGACCGGAGGGGAAATCGGAGGCTCCCCTACAGTTTGTTAGGACCCTTCTCCGGAGCATCCACCACCGGAGGCCAAATCGGAGGCCCCCTCTGCGTTTAAGGACCGATTCCGAGAGGATAGGACTTGCTTGAAATAACATTCATCACAAGTACGAACTTGTAGTCTAGAATTGTCGGCCTTCAAGCGGTGATAGTTGCACTTAACTTCGAGAGATTAAAAAACGATAGAGCACTAGGCTAAACTCAATGTCGAGAGACGAGTTTAGTATCTTACGCCAAAGACTAACCATACCACACCTAGGATTGTACTTCACCACAATGACCGTGTGCTTGTTTTCTAAATTGAGTTATGACCGATCTTAAGAGAGTCGTGAATATCTCATGTTAAGTTGATTTCAATGTCGAGAGACGAAATTGACACGATAACGGTTGAATGTCTTCACACTTGAATTTGCTTGGAATGTTTGCCTCAAATGTTGGTTTTGCTAGTGCTTTGCATGAATTAGCTTCCTAAGCCCCTCTTTAGATTCATATATCCGCTCATTTGTAGTTGCTTACATGTGAAGTAATTAAGAAGAAGATTGTAGTTACGACGGTTTTAGTGATTGGCTCATTTTTAAGGAACTAGAGAAAATGTCATAAAGAATGTCGAAGCATCATATGCGACATCTTGTGTGACATTGGTGACGACATCTCGGCAAACATCCTGAGCGACGGAAAACAGGAAAGACCAGATTCTGCAGGAAGTACGATTGCGTTTAGGAAATACCAGAAGTTTTAGAACGTTTTCAATTCTGGAAAGAAGAAAGACGGTGATTAAGAGGAAACCCATTAGGGTTAGTACTCATCCTCGATTGCTATAAAAGCTTCGGCTACCTCCTTAGCAATCGTGTGGTTCTTTATTTGTTTCCTAGAAAGAATTTGCAAAACTCTTAGACGTGAAGATTTGCGGGCTGAGAGGATGCAGCTTGTGCTAAGAATATTGTGTATCACCATAACTATTGAGAGTTAGGTTATTGAGGGTTTACTGATCGCGTGAGGGAAGACTGCACGCAACCACCAAGTTCAACAAAGACTTGAACCGACAGAGTAAGGCGACTGCTCGAAGAGTTGAATCAAGACGGAGTCTTGGATTCAGGGGGAGACCCTGAGATAGGTTGGACTGTAATAAGTAGCATAAAGTATAGATCTAGGGATGATCACAGGTACTTGTATGTTCTGACGAATTACTGTTAAGTGAAACCTTTCCACTAGGCTGAGAGCCCCCAGACGTAGGTGACGTTGCACCGAACTGGTGAACAATCTGCTGAGTCATTGTTTATAGCTTTATATTTACTGTCCTGCGTTATCTACACAAGAAGTCATACACGGTGTTATAGCTTCATACGTAACATTGTGTGTGGCATCTTGCACGACTAGCTGATAAAATTTCAATTGGTATCAGAGGAGGCACCTACAACTTTAGGTGAGTTCCTAAACAAATATTTTGATCAAGATGGAAAATACCAGAGAAGGAGGATCCATCAATCCACCACCTGTTCTAGATGGAAGTAACTACGGCTATTGGAAGGCTCGGATGTGTGCCTTCACGAAGTCACTTGACAACAAAACATGGAAGGCTGTGATCAATGGTTGGAATGCTCCACAACTTAGTCACAATGATGGTAACCCTATCGGTCCAAAACCAGAAAAAGACTGGACTGATGAAGAAGACGAGGAATCACTGGGAAACTATCGAGTTCTGAATGCTATCTTCAACGGTGTTGACAAGAATGTATTCAGACTAATCAACACATGCACGACTGCCAAATCCGCATGGGATATCCTAGCAGTTACATATGAAGGAACAACCAAGGTTCGAGAACAAAAACTGCAATACTTGACAACCAACTTCGAAGCCCTTGTCATGAAAGAGGACGAATCAATTGTAGAATTCAATGTTCGTATTCGTGATCTAGCCAAAGAATCCTATTCTCTGGGAGAACCAATGTCTGTTGAAAAATTGGTTAGAAAAACCCCGCGTGCTCTTAGCCCTAGATTTAAGATGAAGATCACTGCAATTGAGGAAGTTCATGACCTCAAGATCTTAAAATTCGATGAGATGATGGGGTCTCTGATGACCTATGAGTTATCTCTGCCCAATATCGACAAAAGGAATAAAGGAGTTGCCTTCAAAAGCTCAACACACAAGCAACCAGAACTTGAGGATTGTTACTCCGAAGAAGACATCGATGCTACAATGGCCCTTCTCACAAAAAATTACAATAAAGTCATGAGAAGATTCAGTCAAATGGGTGGACGGAATGTCACAACAAATGCCAGAAACAAAGCTCCACAAAAAGCTCAAACAGGAGGAAGTCTTGACAGACCAAACAGGAGTGGAGAAGAAAACAACAAGAACAAAGGACTTCAATGTCATGAATGTGAAGGATTTGGCCATCTTCGCAGAGAATGTCCAAATTTTCTCAAACAACAAAAACGAGGTTACAATGCCACCCTATTAGATGATGACAATGAAGATAGTGGTTCTGAAGAGGTAAGCAACTTTGTTGCATTCACTACTACTACTCCTGTTTGTAACATTGATAACTCTGCCAATATCAATAATGATCACCACCATCCAACTCCAAATGAGAATTGGACTAAAGAGCAACTAGTCGAGGCATACAAAAGCTTACATACCAGATGGATCAAGGAAACTCTGATCCTTGATCAACAAGGAGAACGGATCATCAGTCTTACAAACGACAAGTCTAGATTCCTAGAGACGACCGTGGAACTAAAACGCGAAATCACCAGACTTAATGGAGAAATTAGTCTTATGACTAAATTGGTAAAGATGATGAATTCTAGCACAGAAAGCCTTGAAAAAATCCTATCAGTAGGAAAGCAGTCCAAGGATATGACGGGACTAGGGTACACACACAATATCCCTCGTCAGCAGTCACGAAGTTTGTCCCACACCAAGCCATGGTTGACGAGAAACCACTGGATATCACAACACATCCTACATGATGACCTACAACAAAAGTCATGACATCGTCTATAACATGTTCTTGTCAAGCAACTATCAAAAGAAATCCTTCACTCAGACAACAATACTACAGAAAATCAGCTTATAAATATCAGTGGATATGTCATTACCGTGGTCAACGAGGTCACATCAGACCATTTTGCTTTCAACTACATGGGAAGAAGCAAGCTCAGCTACCATAGAGACAAAGAAGACATCAAAGGCATCCCTTAACTTCTCATTAAACATCCCGCCTTGAATGGAGACCTAAGAATCTAGTCTATCGAGCTAATGTTGCATATACATCCTTGAGTTCCTCAATAAACAAGAACTGGTATCTCGATCGTGGATTTTCTCGACACATGACGGGTACTCCAGAGTTTCTTTCCAATCTCAAATTATATACAAACTGCTATGTTACTTTTGGAGATGGGATTCGAGCTCGAATCATTGGGAAAGGAGTACTCAAGCATCCAGGAGCTACTTGCCTAACTGGAGCATTACTTGTAGAAGGACTTAAGGCAAACCTGATTAGCATCAGCCAGATTTGTGATCAGGGCTCAGAAGTGAAATTCACTAAAGAAGCCTGTATAGTTAAAGACTTCGATCAAGTCACTATTCTACAAGGAGTTCGCTCAACAGATAATTGCTACATCTGGTCACCCGAGACACATATCGAAGCGACCAAGTACCTTGTCTCCAAAACAGAAGAAACCAAACTGTGGCACCGAAAGCTTGGACATCTAAATCTTAGAAGTATGCAGAAGGCAATCTCAGAGCAGGCAATTTCAGGAATTCCAAACCTGAAAATAGTAGAAGGAAAGATCTGCGGAGAATGTCAGATTGGTAAGCAAACAAAGATCTGTGATCTGGGTTCAGAAGTGAAATTCACTAAAGAAGTCTGTATAGTAAAAGATTTCAATCAAGTCACTATTCTACAAGGAGTCCGCTCAATGGATAAATGTTACATCTGGTCGCCCGAATCACATATCGAAGCGGCAAAGTGTCTTGTCTCCAAAGCAGAAGAAACCAAACTGTGGCACATAAAGCTTCGACATCTAAATCTTAAAAGTATGCAGAAGGCTATCTCAGAACAGGCCATTACTGGAATTCCAAACCTGAAAATCGTGGAAGGAAAGATCTGCGGAGAATGTCAAATTGAAAAGCAAACTAAGATGTCACACAAGAAGCTGCAGCATATCACCACCTCTCGAGTACTTGAACTAATACATGTTGACCTCATGGGACCAATGCAAGTTGAAAGTCTTGGAGGAAAACGCTATGTCTTTGTATGTGTAGATGATTACTCACGATACACATGGGTTGACTTCCCTCGTGACAAATCAGATACCTTCTCGATCTTCAAGAATATGTGCATCCAGGTCCAATGAGAAAAGAGGGAAACAATTGGCAAAATAATTCGCCTTCATAGTGATCATGGTCGAGAGTTCGAAAACAGCAAATTTGCAGAATTCTGCAACTCAGAAGGGATAGCTCATGAGTTCTCAACACCAATCACTCCCCAACAGAATGGCATTGTTGAGCGCAAAAACAGGACTCTACAAGAGATGGCTAGAGTTATGATGCTGGCAAAGGACATACCAACTCACTTTTGGGCAGAAGCACTTAACACTACTTGCCATATCCACAATCGAGTCACTCTCCGACCAGGTATGTCAGTAACTCATTATGAAATATGGAGGGGGAGAAAGCCCAATGTTAAGTACTTCCATATCTTTGGATCCACTTGTTATATTCTAGCTGATAGAGAGCCTCGTCGAAAGCTTGATCCAAAGAGTGATGAAGGCATCTTCCTTGGTTACTCAAGGAATAGTCGCGCGTACCGGGTCTTCAACAAACGAACCAAGACCATGATGGAATCAATCAATGTTGTTGTTGATGATGACTGTGAAGATGCTTCAGAAGATGCGACAGACGAAGACGAAGTCTATCCCAACAATGGTAGGAAGGATGCTATTACGGATGTCAGAGAAGATGCTAGTAGCAAATCAGAAAACAATGATGCTAGTCCAAATGTCAATAATGATGAGACAGTTCCTGAAACCAACAATAAGAATCCCTCGCGAAGAATCCAAGCTAATCATCCTATCTCTGGAGTAATTGGAGACCTAAATGAAGGCATACAGACTCGGTCAAAAACTCCTGAGAACTACAACAAGGTGATAGGTGATATATGCTTCGTTTCAAAGACTGAACCCAAAAATATCAATGAAGCCATCAATGATGAGTATTGGGTCAATGTTATGCAAGAGGAACTGATTCAATTTGAGAAGAACCAGGTGTGGGAACTGGTGCCCAAACCAAGTGAAGGAAATATCATTGGCACAAAATGGATCTTCAAAAATAAGTCCGATGAGCTTGGTAACATCACTCGCAACAAAGCAAGGTTAGTTGCTCAAGGGTATACTCAAATTGAGGGAGTCGACTTCGATGAGACCTTTGCTCCTGTAGCAAGACTTGAAGCAATCAGACTCCTACTAGGGATATCATGTCATCTGCAGATTAAGCTTTACCAGATGGATGTCAAAAGTGCTTTCCTGAATGGAGATCTCAATGAAGAAGTGTATGTATCGCAACCTAAAGGATTTGTTGATCCTCACTCCCCTAATCATGTGTATAAACTCAAGAAGACTCTCTATGGATTGAAACAAGCACCAAGGGCCTGGTATGAAAGGCTCACAAAATTTCTGATTCAAAGCAGCTACACTAGAGGGGGAGTCGAAAAGACTCTATTTGTGAAGAATGAAGACGGGAATTTGATGATAGCCCAAATATATGTTGATGACATTGTCTTTGGAGGGATGTCAAGAAAGATGGTAGAGCAATTTATCTAACAAATGCAATCAGAATTCTAGATGAGCATGGTGGGAGAGCTTACCTATTTCCTAGGCTTCCAAATCAAACAACTAAAAGATAGCATCTTCATCTCTCAGAGCAAATATGCAAAGAATATTTTTAGGAAATTTGGGCTAGAGAAAGCTTCATATAAATGGACACCTGCTGCTACACATATCAAGCTAACTAAAGATGATCCAGGAGAAGCCGTCGACCAACACCTATACAGAAGCATTATCGGTAGTCTTCTCTACCTTACTGCGAGTCGACCAGATATTGCCTACTCTGTGGGAGTATGTGCATGATATCAAGATAATCCCAAGGTTAGTCATCTCTCCAAAGCCAAAAGAATTATAAGATATATCTCTGGGACTACAGACTTGGGTTTATTATACTCATTCGACACATCCTCTACCCTAGTGGGGTTTTGTGATGCGGATTGGGCTGGAAACACAGCAGATAGGAAGAGCACATATGGAGGATGCTTCTTCCTTGGAAATAACCTCATATCATGGTTTAGTAAAAAGCAAAACTGTGCTGCCTTGTCCACTGCTGAATCTGAGTATATTGCTGCTGGGAGTAGCTGCACGCAATTGTTATGGATGAAACAAATGTTAGTCGAATACAATGTCAGACAAGATGCCATGACTTTATATTGTGATAATGTCAGTGCCATCAACATCTCTAAAAATCATGTCCAACACAGCAAGACCAAGCACATTGACATTAGACACCACTTCATTCGCGAGCTGGTCGAAGACAAGAAGATCATCCTAGAGCACATCCATACAGAGAAGCAACTTGCTGACATTTTCACGAAGGTATTAGATGCAAGTAGATTCGAGTACCTCAGGACGTCACTCGGTCTGTGCACCATCAACGAGCAATAGAAGTTGCAAAAACGGTTGAGAGGAGTTGGTTGGTACCTCTTCATGAACTGGTCTAAAATCCCAACACATGTCATTGGGCCAAGCATACCAAAAGCCCATATTAAGAGAGGAAAGGTCGCGAGATACGTTCTATCTCCAACAGATTTGATTTGAATTAACTTGTTTTCAAAAACAAAAAACCTAGTCTGCCTCTTCTCGTTTTGCTCTCATCTCCCACACCTCTCAAACCCTGTGACGAAAACCTCACTACTCACACAAACATGGTGAAAACTAGGAGCACTCTAGCGCCAGAGAAAGCCACTGACAGTTGACAATCCAAACCTAAGAAGGCCAAGGCAAAAAGCTCCAAGAGCGGCAATCCAAGCACCAACAAACATGGGGTCCGAATCAAAGGATCAAAGATAAAGAAGAATGCCGAGGGATCTTCCAGAGAAATCCCTCCAGAAGAAGCACCGATGCCAGTCTTTTCCCGAGTGCCCAAACGGACCCGAACCGGAAGCTCTGCACTCTCCATGACGGATCTGACAGGGCCAGAGCGAGAGACTGATCTTGGCCATAGAAGTCGAGATGCTTCCATGTAGATTGTTCCAGTATCAACAAATTTCCCAGCTATCGACTCCTCATTTATTTCAAACACCGATACCTCTAGAAATAGTGACTTGTTGGAGTCGCTACTGGAAAATCAAGACCTTCCTAAAAAAGGTGTGATTGAGGAACTGATGAATCCTGAAGAGGAAAAGAATGACTTGACCCCGGTCAGTCATGGGTTAGAACGGACTGCTGAAGGTGCAGGAGAAGAAGAAGGTGTAAAAGATGTTATTCCTGAAGCCACAAAGGAGGCTGCGGTAGGAGAAGAAAAAGTTGCTGACTCGGAAGAAGCCGAGGAAGAATCTGAGAAAGAAGAGACCAGAAACGGGGACACCGATCTGGAAGAAGCAGAGAAGGAGAATAGTGACACCGCAAATAACACAGAAGAAGCACCTCTGGATGCCAGAGAAGATATGACAGAAGATGCTACTGAGACAGCACACACAGTGTTGTCATCCCTGAAAAAGAAGGTATTAGAAGAGAATGAAAGTCTAGCAGTGATGATTGGAAAACTCAAAGAAACCAAGAAGAGGAAGGAGGTAGAAGATGCTGGAGGCCCTAGCAAGAAGAAGAAAAAGATTTCCGTCAAAGAAAAAGGGAAGAAAGTTGTCTCCAAAAGGAGATTAGTGGATGAAGAAACTGATGACGATGTAGAGGAGGTTACTGCAAAGGAAGCAAAGAAGGGAAGAAACCTGAAGACGGTCAAGAACACCTCGAGTGTTCCTTACGACAATGTGTCGTTTCACTCTGCGGACAGTGCGAAACGATGGGAATTTGTGTTCCAGAGAACGGCATATCCCGAGAAGACTCTGTCGCAGGAGTTACTAGGACTAGAAGCCATTGTCCAACTCCTGAAGCAGGCATAACTCATGAAGACCGTCACTAGCATTGGTAACCACTATCCCTTTTTGGTCAAAGAACTCCTTGCAAACTTGCCTACTGGATTTAGGACCCCGGATGATCCGGATTGTGAGAAGGTATATGTCAGAGGCTTGTGCTTCAACATTTCCTCTGACATCATTAATACCTTCCTGGGGAGAAAGCGTGTTCGTTCTGTGCCTCCACCTAACCTAAACAAAGTCCTGAAGGAGATTATTGGAGACAAAAGCAGAATGTGGCCTACCAAGGGCACCGTGGCAGCCTCGGACCTCACATCCAAGTACTCCATCCTATTCCGTATCGGAGTAGCGAACTGGGCTCCCTCCATACACGCATCCTCCATCAAACCGGAGCTGGCGATACTCATCTTCCAAATAGGTACTGGTTCCACGCTGGATTTTGGGCAGTTTGTTATTGATCATCTTATTAGACATGCCAGATCACTAGCTGTGAAGATACCTATTGCCTTTCCCTCCCTTATCTCTGAGTTACTGGTGCATCAACACCCTGGAGTGTTGAAGACAACTGATAAGACTGGCAAACGCAGAGGACTGATTGTGGTGAGCCACAAGCCGTTCGAGGGAAAGCATGCTCCTGATCTTGTCAGGCCAGAAATCAAACTGACCAAGGCGACGACCAGTCGAGCCACAAGTGCCACCCCTTTAACCAAGACCACCAGCAGGGATGCAATCATGCTTGAAAGAGAGATAGTTGTACTGAATAAGGACATCGTCAATCTAAAGACAACTATGAAGCATCTCTCCCAGCGAAGATCTCACTGTGCCAACCTACTAAAATCAATGTCTCCTCCAGGCTCAGAAAATGATGATTCCACCTCTCTACCCAATGTTACTGAAGACACTCCTCAAGATGCCTCAACCGAAGCTACAAAAGAAGAGACTGCTAGTTCCAACAACAGCTCTATTTAAGTTTAAGTACTTTCTGGTTTCCGAACAAACTGAACACCGTTTAATTTGTTTTTGTTTTGAATAATGTTTCATATGTATTCTCGACTGCTGATCGAGGATATGTATGAGTTAAGTTTGTGTTTTTCTTATTACCCTTGTTTGTTAGAAATATTTGTTTAAAGTTTGGCTCTTTTTGAGCCAGCAAGGGGAAGTAAGATAAGATGACGACGCGTTGATACGCGGGCAAGGCGACGCAAGACTTAAAGAATGCCTTAAAGAAAGATGTCGATAAATGTGACGCGGAATGCGACGAAGAATACGACGAAGATTGTTGACCTTAAAAATAGCCAAAGGGGGAGATTGTAGTTACGACGGTTTTAGTGATTGGCTCATTTTTAAGGAACAAGAGAAAATGTCATAAAGAATGTTGAAGCATCATATGCGACATCTTGTGTGACATTGGTGACGACATCTCGGCAAACATCCTGAGCGACGGAAAACAGGAAAGACCAGATTCTACAGGAGGTACGATTGCGTTTAGGAAATACCAGAAGTTCCACAACGTCTTCAATTCTGGAAAGAAGAAAGACGGTGATTAAGAGGAAACCCATTAGGGTTAGTACTCATCCTCGATTGCTATAAAAGCTTCGGCTACCCCCTTAGCAATCGTGTGGTTCTTTATTTGTTTCCTAGCAAGAATTTGCAAACCTCTTAGACGTGAAGGTTTGCGGGCTGAGAGGATGCAGATTGTGCTAAGGATATTGTGTATCACCATAACTATTGAGAGTTAGGTTATTGAGGGTTTACTGATCGCGTGAGTGAAGACTGCACACAACCACCAAGTTCAACAAAGACTTGAACCGACAGAGTAAGGCGATTGCTCGAAGAGTGGAATCAAGACGGAGTATTGGATTCAGGGGGAGACCCTGAGATAGGTTGCACTGTAATAAGTAGAATAAAGTATAGATCTAGAGATGATCACAGGTACTTGTATGTTCTGACGAATTACTGATAAGTGAAACCTTTCCACTAGGCTGAGAGCCCCCAGACGTAGGTGACGTTGCACCGAACTGGGTAAACAATCTGCTGAGTCATTGTTTATAGCTTTATATTTACTGTCCTACGTTATCTACACAAGAAGTCATACACGGTGTTATAGCTTCATACGTAACATTGTGTGTGGCATCTTGCACGACTAGCTGATCAAAATTTCAAAGATAAAAAACATTTGCAAAATAGTATTATAACCATCATATCTTACACTTTGAAACAATTTAATCACACCAAAACGAGACCGAGCCCTTTGTTAGTCCATGGGAGATGACTAGGGTTAATTGACTACTCTTTATTACTTATGCTAATTTGCGTTGCGAGAGCGACGCCTATCGGCTATACAAGTTGGCGACGTTTCTGGGGACTAATCATCATTGGTTGTGTTTGGTAGTGTGGTGTTGTTTTGAGGAAAATTGATACTTGTTGGTTTGTTTGTAGGTACCATTAATGGTGCATGACCCGAGTAAGGGGGCACATTGAGTTTGATTACATTCCGGAAATCGAAGCATGCTGTCGGAGAAATAAGGCATTGAGCAAGCGACCTAATTCCATGGTGGATATGACACAATCTTTGGGTAGAGGGGTTCATGGGAGCCCGGGGGCCCGAGATGACGGGAGACGTGAGCAAGGTCGAGAGGAATTTGATGTTCGAAGGGACCGAGTAGATAATGATTTCGTGGATGAACGGGAAGACGGATACAACACGCCTCACCCTCAACAACAACATCGTAGGGAGCGAGAGCACCATCATTGTCCCCAACCTCCAAGGCACGAAGGAAGGAGGCTCCATCCTCGACAACGGAAAAAGCATGCATTTTACCATCTCTATTGGATATTATCCTCGTCACCGGCCACTTTGAATTCGGGGTTGGTTTGGAGGACGCTAAGCATCATGGGCCGAAGCTCGAAATTGTGCATTCGGTACAATTGCTCTTTCCTTCCTTACTACTTGGAGCATGACCATCTTACGAGGCGCATGACCATCTTATAATGTTTTACCAAGTAGTAGAGACAATGGCAGGAGGATATCCAATAGAGGTGGTAAAATGCATGCTTTTTCTGTTTTCACTAAGAGGCTCCGCTAAAGAATGGTACATGGCATTGGACTCACGAGACAAGCGCAATTGGGGAGACTTAGAGCGCCTCTTTCTAGAAAAATATGTTCCACCGAGGAGAAGCACAGAGTTAAGAATAGACATCTATAATTACGTGCAATGGAATGGAGAGACTTTGGGCGAAACGTGGGAACGGTTCAAGTCAATGCTTCGAAGATGCCCCGACCACCAAATCACAATGTGGTCCTAAATGAGTTGTTCTTTGGAGGGTTGTCACAAGCGTCCCAAATGGCGGTCAACGCCGCGGGAGGAGGGGCGTTGCTCTCGTTTCCCCCGGAAAGAGTCTACGATATTGTGGAGAAGTGTGTGTTGAATAGTTACCAATGGAATGATGGAGGAAGAAGGGACTCGAGGCAAGTGGCTTCATCGACCGTTGGCAACGAAGAGCAAGAAACCATGAGGAGTTTAGCAGAGAAAATGAATTCATTGCTTAAAATGATGCAAGGCGGCCAAAGTCATGGATCAGGATCGCAAGTGGATGTCCAAAGGATGGATTATGACAACAACAGGGGTCATTATAACAATAACAGCCGCGGAAGACATAATGGGGGGGGGGGGGGGCAAAAGATCGGATGTCACCATCGCCCTACCCCGGTGATAACGGACATGGTAACAACAACAACCGTCCCCCATCAAACAACAACCAAGGTGGTCGAGGCGGGTATGACAAGGTTTATGGAGGTGCCCCACAAGGGGGACAATACGATGGTTCAAGCAACAATGGACGGGGAAGTTATGATAGGGAGAAAAGTAATCAAGCTTCCACGTCGGGTGGAGACGAGTCGTTGAAAGAAACACTCTTGGACCTTATGAAAACTCAAACGGCCATCAATGAGGAATTAAGACAATGGATCAAGAATATTGAGACCCAATTGAATGAAGGAAGTGCACCAAGAATGATGGGGACTCTCCCTAGTAACACCGAGGTTCCTCGTGATAACGGAAAGAGACAAGTAAGTGCAATATGTCTTGGGTAAAGTGAAGAGGAGGCTAGGCCTATGAGTATAGTGGAAGATGAGCTCGTTGTTGAAGCATGGAAGCATAAGCTCATTTCTCCATTCCCCCAAAGGGTGCAAGGGAGTAAAGAAGGTAGAGAGGCTCGCGGTTGCTTGCGAGATGTGATGAAAGTTGAAGTTAATGCTCAACTCATGAAGCAAGTGGAAAGGAAACCAGAGCTACAAGAAGTTGTCAAAAAGCTTGGAGAAATGAGAATTAAAGCGCATGAAGGGCATATGGTGAGCATGAGCCCGAGGCAAGTGTTTTATTGTTAAATTCTCTTCTCGAGAAAGAGAAGGACTCCGGAAGCTTTATTGTGTCGATAGGACTAGGTTTTACACATCGTAAAGCCCTATATAATCTAGGCACCGGAGTTAATGTGATGCCTCTAGCCCTATATGAGGATCTTGGTTGAACGAGTATGAAGGAGACAACGGTGGATTTGCAACTCGCCGATAATTCGGTGGTGAATCCCAAAGGTGTCGTGGGGAATTTGTTGGTCAAGGTGTGTAAGTTTATTGTGCCTACGGATTTCGTAGTCTATGACTACAAAGCAAGCAAAGAGGTGAATCTTATTTTGGAAGACAATTTTTAGTCACGACAAACAAATGCATAAGTGTTAAGATGGGAGAGTTGAAAATGACGATAGAGGAGGAGTCACTCACTTTTCAAATATCCTCGCTCGATGAGGAACCGAGCCCAAAGTGCAAGAAGGTGAAAGTGGAAAGGAGTGACCTTGAGAAGGTAGAACATGAGTTAGAGACTCTCGAGGCTAAGAGTGATCCGGAAGGAGCTAAGGCCATGGAAACACCAATTTCTATTTGCTATGATGTGAAGGCGTTTTCCATCGTCAAATAATGTGGGGAAATGAAAGTTGAAACTTCTATGACTAAGAGTTTGCCTAAGAAAGCAAGGCCGAAGAAAAAGAGGAAGAAGAGGAGTAACTCTAGTGTTCGTAGCGCCGTGAGAATGATATGGCTACCCAAGGCATGGGTAGACCAATGGTGTGATCTAAGCAACATGGAAAGAACGATGACGAAGTGGAAGCAACTCAAAGGCCATTGGTGCCTATCATGCATTCGTCCCCCTCAGGGTACAAAGGCGCTACTTGGGAGGCAACCTAAGGAGTTTTGGTTTTATCGGTGTCATTTTGTGTTTTGTAAAGTAATTTTTGTGGTTTAGGTGTTTTGGATGATGATACATGACTCATTACGAGTTTGACGATGTGTAGGTACCGGATCGTGAAGGCACGAAGGCGAAATTGGAACGTTGGAGAAGAAGGCAAGAAGGAGAGAGGACCCTCCGCAGGAGCCTCCAGACTGGGGTCCATAGCGGAGGGGTTCTTATGAGGAGTTTCCGCTGGAGTCTCCGGAGCGGAGCGACCAGAGGAGGGGTTCTCAGGAGGAGTTTCCGCTGGCGTCTCCGGAGCGGAGCGACCAGAGGAGGGAGCTCTTGAGAGAGCGTTCACTAGAGGAGCCGGACCGGAGGTCCGATCGGAGGGGGTCGATTTAAGAGAAAAAGGGGTTTTCGGGGTGTATTCTTCGCGAACTAGAGTAGCTTCGCCACCTCCAGCCTCCTCAGCCCGACTCCGGCCGATTCCTGGCCAAATCCCGGCAATTTGCGGTGAAAGCATCATTTCCCAATATCTTCTTCATACTTCGAGAAATCTTACCAAGAGAGAGGGGGATTTATACACTATGAGCCACAATGGGAGCAGTATTGGAGGACCATCGTCATCGGGAGTTCAATCACCCGTTGTGAGGCAACTGGTGCGAGTTCGTGGGAACTATGAGGCTAGGATGCAAGCGTTGTGCACCGAGTTCTACGAGCACCAAGAGGAGGTTAACAAGAGCATCACAGACTTAGTAAAATTGATCAACAAAAAGATCCCATCGTAAACCATGCCTCATAGTTCCTATCTAAACCACTTTTGTATATAAGTGTTCGTTTGTGTTGAAAATAAGAGAATGAAAAATTGTTTGCAGGATGTTAGGGTGTTAGGTTTTGCATGATAAGAATAATTGCATGCTTGTTAAAACATTTTCCTTGCTAGTAGTTGGATTTTGGGTGCAATTGCCTACTTTTGGAAAGTCTTATGCATGTTAGAGAGTTGTGGTGAAACCCTTTGGTTTGTATTAGTTTGGACGAAATGTTATTTAGTTGCAAATTTTGAGGTATGGTTAAATTGTGAAAATGGAGTATTGCATGGATGATAGTTTGCCATGAGTTAATTTCAAGTGCTTGAACGATTTTGGAACATCACACACTAGCACGTGACCTCTAGTTAGGGTTACTAATGATTTTAATGGTAAACAAAAGGGGTAGGAGAAAGAAAAATTGAGCAAAGAGTTGAAGCGAATTGAGAGGAAAAAAAGAGGTTTTGAGTTTGTCCCTTGATCCCCAAATTTGGACATGGTCTGGGGTAAAAGGCAAGGGGAGAGATTGAGAGAGCTTGAGTGATCCTTGATCCCCAAACTTGGACATGGTCCGGGGTAAAAGGCAAGGGGAGAGATTGAGTGACCCTTGATCCCCAAACTCGAACATGGTCCGGGGTAAAAGGCAAGGCGGAATTGAGAGATGAGACAAAACGAGCAGCACACAAAGTCACAAAAGTATTCCTCAAATCAATGTTCGTCACTAGTCTTTAACTCGAGGGACACAAAGTTTTCAACACGAGCGTCATCAAAAAAATCATGTAGTTGAATATGGTACTTTTGGAAAACTAAAACAGCATGTGAGAAACATTCAACCAATAAATCGGATACTCGCGCATCTAATGTAGCATTTGGGTTCGTGTTGGTATGGTGGAAAGGGCCGATCTATAAATTGCTAGCATGTATGTGAGGAATAGGGGCCTTTGGTTATGAACGATTGCCCAAGATTTGATGAAATGAAATTCTGAATCGTAGTCGAGTCAAGAAGTCAAACACAAAGTCGTAACTTGTGTATCGACTACTTGCGTAAATTGCAGAATGCTGTAAATACCAACCAAGCAATAATAACGACACCAGAGATGATTACCCAGTTCGGTGACTCCGCACCTACGTCTGGGGCACTTTGCCAGTGGAAAGGTTTTCACTATTAGGTAGTCAATAGTACAACTTCAAAAACCAACTAGCTATCACACAAGCTATTGTCCTAAGCTACTATAGATCTAACCGTGAACAACCTCGACCAAGGTCCTCTCCCCCTGTCTTTGAGATCCTCTCAATTCCACCCTTCGAGCAAGCGCCTATGCTCGGTGTCGTAGTCTTCTTTGACGGATTTGTGAATCTTCAATCACGAACACAAGAACCCTAACCGATCAAGCACTCAATCTTCACGACTTGATTTTTGATCGGAGCAAAGCCGTTCTAGCAAATCTTGCAATACGCCAATGGTGCACGATTAAGAGCTCTGAGAAATCTTGCAATTTTAGAACAAGAACGGAAGATTGCTAATGGGGAAGCTTCACGCTTTTTATAGCACCTCACATTCCTAATCTCTCTCGGATTAGGAATAGGAAGTTTCAGACTTCCTGAATAAATTAGGCAATCAGAGTTGCCGCCTTTTGCTGACGTGTTAGTGACAGCTGGAAGTCGCCTGGTTTATCAACGTCATTCTCTTACGCTCCAAGTCTTCGTGACGTCATTCTTCTTTCGCTCTAAGCGGCGTCTAAATAGGAAAGTTTTAGTCCTTTCCTAATCTGGACCGTAATACGTCGCTCCACATGTCTTGTAACTTGTTGCACTGACATCTTACTTTTGCGCTAAAAAATTATGCCAACAGTTAAACATAGCAACAATCTCCCCATTTGGCAATTTTTTAGGCAAACACATTTTTAGGCACATATGCGACTAAACACCTGGTTAAGTTCATCGTCATCTTGTGGCAGTTACGCACAATAAGCGATGCGACTTTTAGTGCGGCTTCTGGTTCGTCTTCTGGAGCAGCGACTTCTGTATGCAACTTCTTGTTTGCGACTTCTGGCGTATCTTCTAGAGAGGCAAACTTCTGGCGTAACTTTACGTCTTCTTTCCCGTTTAGCCTATCTATCTCCCCCTGTTTGTCTAACAATATTACCAAAGGCAATCATACAACGAAATCTGAATAACAGCATGGTATAAATCAGCTCAAACCATGAGCAAATATCCCAAGAACAAGTGTTGCAAAGTGTGCAGAGTAATTAACTCGGACAGTCCCCGAGGATTTAAGTAGTGTGTTTGGAACAAGTTATCATGCTAGATCAGAGAAATATTTAAAACGAGGTGGAGTCATCGACATCGTCATCTTCAGCAGGAGCAGTGCGGAGGTCATTGAGAAGAGCTTCACAGGCAGTTTTGCGGGTTGATAGCATAACAATTGTCTTCTCCAGGTTATTGATCATCTCCACCAACTCTTCCTCCATCCTGGTGCCAAGTGGTCCGGAGGGGCGTGAGCTGGAGCCAGCTTCAGAGGCTTTGGCCACGGGAGGAGCGAGATCCCTCATATGCTTGCCCTCAAAATTTTTGAGACTTATCGTGAGGGGCAGTGGCTTCTTTCCAGGAACATCCGTCTCTAGAATGTGAGGACATTGTTGGAGGAGAAGTCCGGTGATCAATGATGGAAACCCAATAGGCAGCTTGACAGCACATGATTTGGCATGTTTGACAAGATGTTTAATGACATATGAGCCAAAATCAAGAGGGGATTGCGTACTATTTGGTATATTAGCTTTGCTAGTTCAGTTTTGATGCTCGACCCGTGAGTGGAGGGCGCCAAGTTTGCCAAGCCAATGCGGTACAAAATTGAATATTTGGCATTGAGCTCTGCGGCCGCAATGGTGTCCTTGAAGGGCCAAACCTTCTTCCGTCCTCCAGTGATCTCAAAAGCCACCTTGTTCAAGTGTGAGACTTCTGGAGTGACTTCTTGGTCCTCTCTGCCTAGATAAGCATCGATAGTCATGGCAGATATCTCAAAACATTCTCCCCGAACAAATACCTTCCTGTACTCCGCGTCTTCTGGGTCATTAAACTCGCTTGTGAGGTTGACAATGAACTCTTTGACCAGCGCTGGGTAGAACGGCCCGATGTTGATGACCGTGTTGGTCAGGCCTGAGCCACGGAGGAGTTCCACAATTGTGTTCATTCCCTGAGCTTCTGTAGAGAGCTGTCTCTCCGGGTAGATGTTGCGCTGGTACACATACTGCCATTTGACCGCGTTGTCTACAGAGTGAAACGAGACGTTGTCTGTTGGAGCCTTTGGAACATTTTTGGGGAGTTTCAGACCTCCCATTGACTTCTTGACCCGTGGAAGTATGACACGAGTTTCTTCTTCTTCTGACTCCTCTTCTTCTGGGGCAGAGGTTGCTACCGAAGTCAATGACCTTCCTGCTAGACTTCTTCAGTAGTTTAGAAGCAGATGCTCCTCCTTTCTCTATGGTTTTTCTTTTTGGGGTTAATCTTCTTGGAACTGGTGGTTCTTCTTCTTCATCAATCAACCTTCTCTTTGGTTGTCTCCTTTTCTCAAGCCTTTTAGGCACAACTTCTTCTTCCATGGTCTCTGCCGTATCTATTTCTTCTATATTGACAAGATCGTCTACAGGTTGAGGAACTTCTAGGATAACTTCCGTATCTTTATTCATCCTTGGATCACTGTCCTGGGCGACAAGTGGACTGTCGGCTTTCTGTGTGGCTTCGTTTAGTGGGGGACTTCTCTGGTGCGGGTGTTGATTTTGGGGGGCTGGACCGATCTTCACAGCTTGTAAGGGCGTAGAAAAGTGAGAGCCTTCCTCCTCTAGGTTAGCAGATTTGGGTGCACTGTTGTCCTTTTCTTCAGTGGGGATTGCCTCCATTGGTGCATCCTGAGGTCTCGCTGAACCTTCCCCCGAGAGATTTCTTCCAAGAATCTTCACTCCATATCTGTTCGCAGTTGATTTTGAGGCCGACAACTTCTTGGCAATCACCTTCGCCCTCATCTTTGCTCGTAGTTTCTTGGAGGTGGATGGTACGCGTCCACTTCGGGTACCGACCATTTGACAGAGGGCTCGATCGGAATTGATTTTTAGAGAAAGAACAACTGCTATAGTTTGCATATTTGTTTTTGGTTTTTGTGGTGCCCTAGCGGTTTTGGGAAGGTGGAGGGGATGTGTAGAGCCTTTTCTGCGTGGAAGTTGAATGGATTGAGAGCTGATTGGTTCGTTGTCAGTTTTCAATCATTCCCTTTTTTAATTTAAAAAAATTTCTACTGGCCTTTTGGCAAAGAAATTTTGGGCCCAGGTTGATTTTGTGGACCCTGGTTGGTCCTGATAGAGAGAGAGTTAAAATCAACTAAAAGCTCCCTCTCTTCTATCTTGACTTCTGGTTACTCCAGACAGCAAAGTTCAAGGGATGACCTTAGACTTTCAAACCTGTTAGCATCTAATGCCTTTGTAAAGATGTCAGCGACTTGTTTCTCAGTAGGTAGATATTCGAGTTTTATCTTCTTGTCTTCTACAAGTTCTCGAATAAAGTGGTGCCTGATATCAATGTGCTTTGTTTTGCTATGTTGAACTGGGTTCTTCGAGATATTGATTGCACTGATGTTGTCACAGAACAAGGTCATGACTTCTTGCTTGACTCCATACTCTGCCAACATTTGTTTCATCCAAAGGAGATGAGTACAACTACTTCCAGCTGCAATATATTCGGACTCGGCAGTAGACAAAGCAATACAATTTTGCTTTTTGCTTAACCAAGACACAAGATTGTTCCCAAGATAGAAGCATCCTCCAGAGGTACTTCTTCGATCTGGTGTGCTTCCCGCCCAGTCCGCATCACAATATCCAACAAGAGTGAGAGAAGTATCAAAAGAGTATAGCAAGCCTAATTCAGAGGTTCCTGAGATGTACCTTATGATCCTCTTGGCATGAGCTAAGTGACTGACTTTTGGATTGGCTTGATATCGAGCACAGACTCCCACGGAGAAAGCGATGTCGGGTCGACTTGCTGTTAGATAGAGAAGACTTCCTATTATGCTTCGATAAAGGCTTTGATCAACTGGTTCTCCTAGATCGTCCTTTGTGCATTTGAAATGTGTGGCAATGGGAGTTCTTTTGTGTGAGGCCTTTTCTAACCCGAACTTCTTCACAATGTTCTTTGCATATTTGCTTTGGGAGATAAATATTCCATCTTTCATCTGTTTGATCTGGAAGCCTAGGAAGTATGTGAGCTCACCGACCATACTCATCTCAAACTCAGACTGCATATGTTGTATGAAACGTTCCACCATCTTGTCTGACTTTCCTCCAAATACAATGTCATCGACATATATTTGAGCAATCATGATGTCCCTTCCTTCCTTCTTCACAAAGAGAGTTTTGTCTACTCCCCCTTGAATATAGTCATTCTGTACTAGGAATTGGGTAAGACGTTCATACCATGCTCGTGGAGCTTGTTTGAGGCCGTAGAGGGCTTTCTTAAGTTTGTAGACATGATGAGGAGAGTCATGATCTTCGAATCCCTTTGGTTGAGCAACATAGACTTCTTCGTTGAGATTTCCATTAAGGAAGGCACTCTTTACATCCATCTGATAGAGTTTGAAATGCAGATGGCATGCTATGCCGAGAAGAAGTCGGATGGCTTCCAGTCTGGCTACCGGAGCAAACGTTTCTTCGAAGTCGACTCCTTCTACTTGTGTGTACCCCTGAGCCACCAGTCTTGCTTTGTTTCGAATGATGTTTCCTTGCTCGCCAGTATTTTTTTTGAATATCCACTCTGTCTCGATGACATTGACATTGTCTGACTTGGGTACTAGTTCCCAGACTTCATTCCTTGCAAATTGAACCAATTCTTCTTGCATGGCGCATACCCAGTACTCATCATTGATGGCTTCTTGTATATTCTTTGGCTCAGTTTTAGAAATAAAGAAAATGTTACCTATCATCTCTTTGTAGTCTATAGGTGCCTTTTGTCGAGTCCGCACTCCTTCATTGATGTCTCCTATCATATCCTGGGATGGATGATTCTTCTGAATTCTTCTTGACGGAGCTCTCTGTTCTATGGGAGATGCCTCTTTGTCTGAGATGATTGGGCTTTCGTCTTCAGATTCTTTGTTGCGCTCTTCGCCTCTGACTTCCGGTCTGACTTGTCCTCTGACTTCTGGTCTGCCTTCTCTTGAGAGATTAAGGACTTCTTCGTCTTCGTCACTAGATTGCTCGTTACTGTCATCGATCACGACATTGATGGATTCCATGATAGTCCGATACATTTGTTGAATACACGAAAAGCCCGACTATTTCTGGAGTATCCAAGGAAGATGCCTTCATCGCTTTTAGGATCAAGTTTGCGTCGAGGTTCCCTATCTGCAAGTATGTAGCAGATCGATCCAAAGACATGGAAATATTTGACATTAGGCTTCCTTCCCCTCCATATTTCATAAAGAGTGAGCGAAGTTCCAGGGCGGAGGGTCACTCTATTATGAATATGACAAGCCGTATTCAGAGCTTCAGCCCATAAGTGCTGGGGGATGTCTTTGGCTAGCATCATAACTCTTGCCATTTCTTGAAGAGTACGATTTTTCCTTTCTACGATCCCGTTCTGCTGAGGAGTGATGGGAGCAGAAAATTCGTGTGCAATTCCTTCAGCATCACAAAAATTTGCGAAACTGATGTTTTCAAACTCCTTTCCATGATCACTTCGAAGTCGGATGACTTTACCAATGGCTTCTCCTTTTTCTCGTTGAACTATCCGACATAGGGCTTCAAAGACTGAGAAGGTGTCTGACTTTTCTCTAATAAAGTCTACCCAGGTGTACCTTGAGAAGTCGTCAACACAGAAAAATATGTACTTCTTTCCCCCTAGACTTTCCACTTGCATAGGTCCCATAAGGTCAACATGTAGAAGTTCTAGAACACGTGAAGTAGTAAGATGTTGTACCTTCTTGTGTGACGTCTTGACTTGTTTCCCAATCTGGCATTCTCCACAAATTTTTCCTTCAACAATCTTGAGATTGGGAACTCCAATGATCGCCTTTTCAGAGAGAATCTTCTGCATGCTTCTCAAGTTGATGTGACCGAGTTTTTGATGCCATAGCTTCGTCTCTTGTGCTTTGGATAAAAGGCATTTGGTTGGAAAGGTTGTGGCTGTTGGAGACCATAGATAACAGTTATCAAGAGATCTGTGACCTTTCATGAATTCCTTCTGGTGTTCGTCTTTGACAGTGCACTTGTCACGAGTGAAGTTGACATTCAGGTTCAGATCGCATATTTGACTGATGCTGATGAGGTTGGATGTAAGACCTTCTACCAGTAGAGCCTCTTTCAGGCATGGTGAGTTTGGAAGATTGAGTTTTCCTTTCCCGAGTACTCTAGCTTTTACTCCATCAGCAAAAGTGACAAAGCTATTAGTGCAAGGTATTAAAGTGACCAAGAATGAGCTATTACCAGTCATATGCGAGAGGATCCACTATCAAATTACCAATCATTGCTGGTTGAAGCCTTTAGAGCGGTGTACGCAATATTTGCTCGATAGTTTACCTCCTTGACTCGCCATTCCTTACGTGGTTGTGCCTTCATGATGGTGGTCCTTTGCTTGACGAAGCTCCTTCCATATAGGCGATAGCAGAAAGGTCGAATATGACCTCTTCGTCCACAGTGGTGACATATCCAGTTATGTTTTTTGTTTTGTGTCCTTGAAGCGACCAGGGTATGAGGCTTTTTGGTCGTTTGGTCAGGTGTGAAGTTGGTAGACTTCTGACGAGGCTTGTGGGTGACGATCTTATGAGGAACGAAGACGGTGTGTGATGATGAAGCTTCTTTCGTATATCCAAGACCCTCCATATTTCTAGCTGGTTTTCCAATCGAGAGGATTTGGTCTAGAGTGTCGGTGCTTGGATTCATCATCTTTACAGACTTGGTGACTTGTTCTAACTCGCTTTTTAGCCGAGCCACTTCCCTTTTTAGATCAACATTAGTTTCGAGAAGTCTTGACTTGTCTTCATTAAGAGAGAGAATGAGAGCATTCTGTTTTTCAATTACCTGAGAGTCTTCAAGCCATTTGACATACCATTCGTTGTAAGCGTTGTTGAGGGTCTCATCGGATAGCTCGTCATATGAATCATACTTCTTTGGACTCTCGGATGGTTGATCTATTGTGGAGGCAGTAAAAGCAACATAGTTACTTGTATGCTCAGAGTCACTGTCTTCCTCATCTTCATTGTCAGTTAGAGAGGCATTGAATCCCTTCTTTTGTTTCTTTAAGAAGTTAGGGCATTCTTTCTGCATGTGCACATACCCCTCACATTCAAAGCACTGAACTCCTTTTTCTTTTCCTGATCGCTCTCCTCGTCTACCATCGCTATTTGTGCTTTCGAGTTTCTGGAACTTGTGCTGCGGCTTGTCTCTGACTTCTCAGGTGACATTCCGTCCTGTCATCTGGTTGAATCTTTTCATGACTTTATTGTAGTTTTTGGCCAGCATAGCGATAGTTTCGTCAATGTCACTATCCGAATCAGAGCACACCAAGTTCTTCTGGTTTTGGACAGAACTTTTGAAAGCAACACCTTTGTGCTTCTTCTCGATTAGAGGTAAGGAGAACTCGAAAGTCATTAGGGATCCCATGAGTTCATCAAACTTCAGCGTCTTCAAGTCATGAACTTCTTCGATGGCTGTAATCTTCATCTTGAATCTGGGACTTAGGGCTCTCAGTGTTTTTCTGACCAAATCTTCATTAGCCATAGGTTTGCCAAGTGAATATGATTCATTGGCTAGATCCTTGATGCGCACATTAAACTCAGCTATGGTTTCGTCTTCATTCATGGTAAGGGCCTCAAAGTTGGTCGTGAGGTACTGTAACTTTTGCTCTCTGACTTTGGATGTACCCTCATAAGCAATAGCAAGAGTGTCCCAAGCAATTTTGGCACTTGTGCACGTGTTGATGAGTCGAAACACATTCTTGTCTACTCCATTAAAAATAGCATTTAGTGCACGAGAATTACCAACGGCGGCTTCATCTTCTTCCGCGCTCCACTCTTTTTCGGGTTTAATGCTGGTTTGATTTCCTTGAGCATCAGCATAGTGAGGTTCCTCCCATCCATTGATAACAGCCTTCCAGGTTTTGCTGTCGAGAGACTTCAAAAAGGCACACATCCTTGCTTTCCAGTACCCATAGTTTGTTCCGTCGAGCACTGGTGGTTGATTGACAGATCCTCCTTCCTTTGAATCCATATTGGCTACTCAGAATTTTGCAGGAAAATCACCTAAGAGATAAGGTGCCTCCTCTGATACCAATTGAAATTCTGAATCGTAGCCGAGTCAAGAAGTCGAACACAAAGTCGTAACTTGTCTATCGACTACTTGCCTAAATTGCAGACTGTGGTAAATAACAACCAAGCAATAATAACGACACCAGAGATGATTACCCAGTTCGGTGACTCCGCACCTACGTCTGGGGGCACTTTGCCAGTGGAAAGGTTTTCACTATTAGGTAGTCAATAGTACAACTTCAAGCACCAACTAGCTATCACAAAAGCTATTACCGTGAACAACCTCGACCAAGGTCCTCTCCCTCTATCTTTAAGATTCTCTCATTTCCACCCTTCGAGCAAGCGCCTATGCTCGGTGTTGTAGTCTTTTTTGACGGATTTGTGACTCTTCAATCACGAACACAAGAACCCTAACCGATCAAGCACTCAATCTTCGCGACTTGATTTTTGATCGGAGCAAAGCCGTTCTAGCAAATCTAATCAGCCTCTCAACACGCCAATGGTGCACGGTTAAGAGCTCTGAGAAATCTTGCAATTTTAGAACAAGAACGGATGATTGCTAATGGGGAAGCTTCACGCTTTTTATAGCACCTCACATTCCTAATCTCTCTCGGATTAGGAATAGGAAGTTTCAGACTTCCTGAATAAATTAGGCAATCAGAGTTGCCGCCTTTTGCTGACGTGTTAGTGACAGCTGGAAGTCGCCTGGTTTGTCAACGTCATTCTCTTGCGCTCCAAGTCTTCGTGACGTCATTCTTCTTTCGCTCTAAGCGGCGTCTAAATAGGAAAGCTTTAGTCCTTTCCTAATCTGGACCGTAATACGTCGCTCCACATGTCTTGTAACTTGTTGCACTGACATCTTACTTTTGCGCTAAAAAATTATGCCAACACTTAAACGTAGCAACAGAAAGAAATTGTGAATGTTTTGGCAAGCAATGTTAGTTGTAATTGGATGTTTCCAGTTAGGGAACTCTTCCCCATGAATCCTTTGATATGGTGATGCTTATTGCTCAAAGTTCTTTTGTTTATCGGGATGATAAACTTTTAAGTTTGTGGTGTTGTTATGGGCCCGAAACGCCGTCGTACCGACACATTTCACCCATAACTTATTGGTTTATTTCTTGTCCTTATGCTTAATTTCGATGTTATTAAGAACTTTTGATGCTACGAGTGGTTTGGGCATCGGTGTTGTAGGAGCACGATATTAGAGCCTATTTCGAGTAAGTGAAAAAGGGCAAGATGGGAGAAAAGGAGGTAAAAGCAAGAGAGTAGAGGAACCCTCCTTTGGAGCCTCCGAACCGGAGGGGTCCTCAGGAGGAGCCTCCTCTGAAGACTCCGGAGCGGAGGGGCCAGAGGAGGGCACACCTGAGAGAGCCTCCTTTGGAGCCTCCGGACCGGAGGAGAAAATGGAGGCTCCCCGGCAGTTTGTTAGGACCCTCCTTTGAAGCATCCACCACCGGAGGCCAAATCGAAGGCCCCCTCTGCTGCGTCCTATTATTTACATCATTGTCAAATAAGAAAAGGGTGGATATGAGAGCATTTTCAATACTTGAGATAATTTAGAGTAATTGTCGAGTTAGAGAATTTGGTAATTGCATGTCGAGAGATTTGATTCACCAAACCATTGATTTTGTTTGCTTGAGCCTAACATACCTCTAAACATTTCCTTCTGAGTGTCCATTAGTTAAATCCTCATTTTTGGATCAATATTCAGATTTTAAGGAAATCCCATATCATTTAACAGTTGGTGTACTTTCCGTGTCAACCGAGCGTGAAAAATATTTTACTTGGGATTTTCTCCCGTCAAAGTTTTAGGATTTTTACAAAACATAAAAGAGTGACACCCTAATTCAAAAAGTAACCAGACTTGGAGAAAGTGATATCACTCCATAGAAGTTGTAGAGGCGATTCTAAAGGATCACATAAAAGTCCAAGACTTGGATGAGAATTTGGAAGAACAAGAGTTACACCAACGTGAAAGAGACGTCGAGATTAAGGAGGTAAGTCATGACCACCATCTTCAACCCATTATTGGGCCAATGTCTTTTCATCTCTTTTTACTTCTTGCATTTATGATTCTTCCTTGTACAATTGACATGGACACTGTAATTGTGAATTAAGCACCCATAATTATGGGGTTTAACACAATTCAGTCTATATTCTTAGATGCAATGTTGGATTTGTGCTTATATTGTGGATTGCTTGAGTTAAGTCATTCAAAGTAGTCGTGAGGGTCATGGCCGAGTCTAAATAGGGGCAGCTCATGACCAAATCAATACACATCTAGGTTTTCAACTCTTCGAAACCCCCATCTAACTATTGTTCAACCATTGTCAGGCCTAAAGCAAACTCTTGATCTGCGATCATGCATGATAGGGGTGATCGACATCTCGAGCCTAGGTCGACTTCAATACCAAGAAGTGAAGTCAATAATTTAGCACAACATATAATTGAGTACATGAATATTTGAAATGCATTATGCATATTAACCACACTACATGTAATCTAACATCCTCAAATTGATCTCTTCTCACATTGTGTCATATCTCCCATATGCCATGCTCCGTCGACCCTAGAGGATGTTATGTGGAAGATATGTAATTCAATTACGCGAATGGATATACAGTTAAAACCAAACCCATACGAAGTACAAATCAACTTTGTGAACGAGAGCAGATCAATGGCATAGAAATCGCACACGTGGCAAGATCGCAAGGGTAAAGAGCACGGAATGAACAGAATTCGCCACTCGCTTAAACGTGACCGTATGGTTACAGAAACACGTGTCCAATACTTATTGGTGAGCGTAGTCACCTTTAAATAGAGCGTACTGTCATCATAAGCTGTGTAGCTGCTGCGTGCCTCTGTAACAAACATTGCTCTCTCTCTCTCTCTCTAAAACCGCTTTCTCTCTCTAGAACATTTTGTGTGCCGAAGAAGAAAGACATGGCGGAAGCGTCAATGCCGCCGCCGCCGCCGCCGGCGAAGATGGGCGCAGTGTACGTGGGCGATCTGCACGCAGAAGTGAGCGATGTGGAGCTCCTCAACGCTTTCGCTGTCTATGGCGTCGTCTCCTCTGTTCGCATCTGTAAGGACTCTCAGACCGGAAAGCCTCTCGGTTACGCCTACGTCAACTTCGCCGATCGCGCTCACGGTAACTCTCTTCTTCTCGCTTTCTTGTGTTCTTTCAACTCCGTGTATAGAAATGTGAATGTATATGGATTTGTTTGTGTGCTCTTTGCTGCCGTGGAATTGGTTGCGCTTCTTCTTCTTCTTCTTCTTCTTTTTTCATGTAGAAAGTGTTTTGGTACGTGAGTTTGGTGACTCTGTGCTTTGGTAATGAGCCGGTTTTGTTTCTTTTTCGTCATTGCGATAATTTTGTTTCTCTGTTTGGTTTCCGAGAAATTATAGGGAATGTAAAAAAGAGAGAAGATTCTTGTGTTTTGATTCTTTTTAGCTTTCCAACTACTTTTAAGAATTATTAGTGATTTTTCATTGTTCTCACATGCCAGTTTTCGCATTCAGAAAGATACATGACTGACTGATTGTAGATTTGCGCATTTTCTTGGGAGCCAAACACGGCATTAGGTACCAAGAAAAAAGACACAGAACATTAGGGTTTTCCCCTTTTCTTCTCTGAGTTATAGCTTCAAAATTATTTGATATTATGTTTTGGTACGGAATTTAAATTAGGGCCAGTTTCATAAATGGTGAAATTTTCATGTGGATCCTCTTCTTTTTTGGATCAGCGTCTACGGCTATAGCCTGTCTCAACCACACCAAATTGAAGGGGAAACAAATAAGGGTCATGTGGTCTCAGAGGAACCCTCTCCCACGGAAGACTGGTCTTGGAAATCTCTATGTCAAGAACCTGAACCCATCTGTCAATAGCAATCACCTGCATACCCTCTTCAGCGAATTCGGCACTGTACTTTCTTGCAAGGTGGCAGAAGAAAATGGTAGCAGCAAGGGTTTTGGCTTTGTGCAGTTCGATTGCGAGGAATCTGCCATGGCTGCTTTGAATGCCCTCCATGACAAGGTGTTTGAAGGCATGAAGCTGTAAGTTATATGTCCCTTTTTATCCTGGTTTCTCTGTATATTTTTGCTGAATTCTGGTTTATATTATGATTGTTGGGTTATATTTGTTCTAGTGGTGGACTTAAACGAATGATTAGATTAGGTGTGGAACATTTGTCTATTTTCTTATCCTTGGAAATCAAAGGAAAAGATACTGAAATACTAATACCTTCTCAGAATGCACTGCCATGGCTGCACTCTGAGCAACCAAATGTTAATACCTTCATTACCAAGTTGTTCTTAACTATTTTGCTTATACAAGTATGTCAAGTAAATTTGCATCTCTACTTTAGTTGTTAGTAGTCAAACTTCACATAAACTTCTCTCATGGACTAAGTTATATGCACATCCTGTTAATCTTTCTGAATGTTTTTCTTTGATTCACATCTATTGCTGACATGTATTTCTAATAGTTTGCATTTGCTGGACTTCATAGCAATAGTTTCACCTATAGTCCTTACTTTTTCTGATACATGTATGAATTTGTTCTAGCTCTCTGTTTCTATACCTTCTTGGACATTAGTGTAGTTAAAATTTATTATGTATTTTGACCCCTTTCCAGGTATGTTTCCAAATTTATCAAGAAGAGTGAGAGAACAGCACCCTGCAGTGAGCAACAGTTCACGAGTCTCTATGTGAAAAACCTGACCAGAGACATGACAGACAGCCTTCTGAAGGATATGTTTTCTGAGTATGGGGAGATTACTAGTGCCACCATAATGAAGGATTCTGAAGGGAAATCTAGAGGTTTTGGGTTTGTCAACTTTAAGACACCAGAAGAAGCTATGGCAGCTAAGGAAGCCTTGAATGGGACACAACTAGGTATACATTTAAACCCTGATTGTTCTTATTGCTATATTATCAGGTACCTTAAACAATTGGGGTTTGGATCAGGGTCCAAAGTTCTGTTTGTGGGAAGGGCTCAAAACAAAGCCGAGAGGGAAGAATTACTGAAATTTCAGTTCAGAGACAAGTTCGACTTGGAAAAAATGAAAAAGGATTCAAACCTGTATGTGAAGAACCTCGATGCATCCATTGATGACAACAAATTACATGAGTATTTCAGCATCTGCGGGAAAATAACTTCAGCAAAAGTCATGCGCCATGATAGTGGGGTTAGCAAAGGGTTTGGTTTTGTATGTTTCTCCACTCCTGAAGAAGCACAGAAAGCTCTAAGGCTCAATGGTAAATTACTTTTTTTCTCTTCTTGTTGGGTGTAATGATATTCTAAATGTTGTTTGATTTGCTGTAGGAACGGTGTTACAAGGTCAGCATCTGTATGTGGCAAGAGCTCAGCGTAAAGAAGATCGTTGCAAGGAGATGCAAAGAAGCTTGCCACCGTGCTCATTTTCACGTGCTTCCTCTGAGTTCTATTCATTCAATGTCAATGCTCCTCTATTCTTCCCATCATATCACCCACTGCAGCAAGTTGCGTATCCATCTGTGAATGCAAGGTATCCTTTGGCAGCAAAACGTTATCAGCAAAATTATACAAGTGTAAGCAACTCATTCTATCCTCTGTCCAGTATTTTGGTGTTCATAATGCTTGGTTTCCATATTTTTTTTCTCTGACCGAGCTAGTAAAATATAGATCTCAATGATTTGTGATCTGTAGGGGAACACAGACAGACTCATGACCACCCCTAAAAATTTCATCCAAAGTCTGAACTATGGGAATTCTGGAGCTGGTTCTGGGCGCAGGCCTCCTTCTGCAGCAAGAGTGGCTGGAAACCCCAAGAGAAGCACTCATAATGCTCTATACCCTCCTCTTGTCAAACAACATCAGGTTCTAACTCAACTTCTTCCTCCTAAAACTTACTTACTCAATGCTGTATCTTATCTCTTACACTACCTTTTAGTTAAATAATCTCTGGCTCTCACTCTCCCTAGCCTGAGTGTGCTGCGAAAATAACCAATATGCTGTTGAAAATGAACAACCGTGATATCAAGAAACTGATAAGTTGCCCAAATTCCTCAGGTGCTGAAGGAGTCCAATACCGACGGCACTTTCCCAAAATTTTCTCACAGCTTGAAGTACTAATCAGTCAGCAATTTTTCATCCAGAACAAGTCCAATGAAGTACTGTCCTCCATGTGACAACACACTACATTTTTGTTGCTCTGCTGATTTTCTGAACATTGCTATGACCACTACAACTGGTTGCGTTTAGTTCATTTTCCAATTCGATGTAAAAATATTTCTCACTCACTCTGGCAGAAGCAAGCTTTAGCATATAAACATATATTCCAAGATTGTTCCCTTTTGTTACATATATTGTGCTTCATGCTTGACTGACTTGGCTGTGGAGATATTATAGAAATGAAAAGTAGAGTTTGCTGCTGAGTATGGCTATGGTTGTTACAGTCTATCTATATATGTAATTAGGAACAAGTTGGTGCATACAAGCTTTTATGGAGATAGAGATACAAGTTTTCTCAGCACAAATATAATAAAAGTAGGTAGTAATAATAATTATTGAGAAAAGGTGTGATTTGAGTGGATCAAATGAGGGAAAGGCCTTGAACAATCAAAGCATCGGCGAGGACCTGATTAGCGGCTTGAGATGGATGGACACTGTCCCAAAACACATACTGAGTGGCGTTGGAGCAAGTCCCCACAGAATGAGGATTGCACAGCAGAGAAGTGGTCTCCACAGTCCCCGTCCCGCAGCAACCCTTACTGGCTTCTACGAAACCCGACTTAGAAGGGGACTGGACAAGGTCATAGAGGGGCTTGTAGATGTCAAATATGACAATCTTGAGGCCAGGCAACTGCTTCTGAAGCTTTGATGCAGCATACGTGATCTTCTTGTTAAATCCTTGGGCGTCAGTGTTGAGCCTTGAAACGCATCCTTTCTCGTGGTGCCCGAACAAGGTGATTGCAGCAGGAAGGCATCCCAATGGCGGGAGTGAGGTCACCCCGATTTTACGAGCTCCTAAACCATACAAGTCCTTGACGAATTTGTTAAAGACGTTGTTGACGAGGATTGAAGAGTACTGATCAGGAGTGTAGCGTTTGTTGACAAAAGGGTTGACGTAGTAGTACTGGACAAAGTCGCTGCTCCCGGCACTGAGCAGGTAGAGGGCACCCTTTATGACGGAATCGGCATTCTTGGTTCCAGCAACCTTTGAGAGCTTGGTTTTGTAGTCCTTGAAGTAGTCGAGCTGTTTGGACAATGGGATTGCATGCTGCAACATGGTATACGTATATATATGCAATTTCAGTAGGTGCCAATAATATGGAAATGATGCAAATTAACGTCACTCACACTCAGAGTGGCTGCTTTGTCATCATAACCAGATGCAGCAGAAGCAAAGTTGGCTCCAATGAGGAGGTTCTTTCCTGATGCCTGAGGGCTCAGATAAGCAGGTGCATATGTCTTGAAACCAAGAGTTTCAGCTGCAACACACACACACACAACAATTCAAATCATATATAGTTCCTTGTTTACAAGTTGAGTAGCAAGCAAGAAAAGGGTTATTTACTTACCTGTAAAGTCAGTTGCTAGTTTACCATTGCAGAACCTTCCAGTAGGCTTGCGAGCGGTGAAGTCTCTTCCATAAGGAGGGTAATTGGCTTTGAAAAGGGTTGGGAGGTAGTCATTGTTACCCACATCTACAGCGGAATCACCAAATGTGATTATGGCTGGCACAAGAGTGTCTTGTGACACTACAACACTTGTCAGAGCCCACCATGCAACAACCAACAAACCAACTCTGCTCAAGTACCTGTCCATCTTTGTCTCTTGCTTCATCTCCCTCCACAACCTATCTTATAAAGGAAACCTCAAATCACTCCAAAAGGGCCCATCTCCCTAAAAGCTAATTGCTTAATAAGTCAAGTGGACAGGTGGAGATTTCAAGATGTTTATGAAACAATCACGGGATTTGCTTCTTTTGACGCGAAACTATAACAAAAGGGTCCCAATATTTGACGTGCGCATCAAAAACCTCAAAATGACAGGTGGAGACTTGAAGATGTTTACCGAATGGTGACGGGGTCCACACACTATAGACGCTAAAATGTAATAGAGGGATCCCAAATGAATTGATTACAGCAGTGGAAGCATGTGCATGATGTGAAGCAACTTTGGGAAAAATGTTTCGGTTCCTTAAATGTGATGCCATAAAGATGGGGAAAGGTTTGGCTGTTGACGCCCTCATAGCACATGACCATCATCAAACCAGACACTATATATCTATATATGTCTATGGGTGGTTGGGAAGATAACAGATGCCGCATTTTATAAAGCTCTATCGCCTCAATTATGCTACTACTATATACTATTATTGTAACTCTACTCTAATCTACAACAACTTTGAGCTGCCCAGTATTAGATGTTTCAACAATCTTGATGCTTCAAATTTTATGCGGATCAAAGTTTAATATGCATTTAACTACTTCAACTTTGTTTTTAGAAAACTATCCAATAAGAAACTTGAAAAAAGAGGAGGAAAGAATTCATATTTTGTAATGCATATGGATATAAGGCAGATGAGTAATAATGGCCCTAGGGAAGGGTTGTTGAGGGGTCAGTGCCCTTAGTCGATAAATTAATTAATGGGACTGCTCTATGTGCCATGGTTGGCGAAATGACTTTCTTGGACAGCAAGGCAAGGACTTTCCCTCTACTTTGATGTAGACTTTGAGCGTTAGGGCATGTGACTCTTTAACTATCTATTTGGATCTTGCCCATTACCAAAGAGATTTCAATTATGATATTATCACCCAACGTGTAGTTGAGATGATACATATATTGTGTGGTAGTTTAACAAAGGGTTAACTACAGTTTGTCTATACTTTATTAGTGTGTTTTACAGTTTGCCCCGGCTATAATAAAAAGTTCAAATTAAAATACGCTAGAATTATTTCTTTTACAAAATTAACGATTCCGTCCAAATTTGGACGGAAAACCTGATTCTTTTAAGAAAAAGACAAAAATACCCCTAATTAGTTTTTGAAATTAAAAATATATAATTAGTTATTGCAAAAAGACATAATTACCCTTCATTGTTCATCGAATTTTCAAGATTATGCCATTATCATTTTTTTGTATTCCTTCTTTCCTCCGTCACAGCCAAGGCAGACGCCGGCGAGCACTTGTCGCCGGAGAAGGCTCTGCGAGCATCCATTCCCTGCGTGGAGCTACAACATCTCGCCAGCCGATTCTGAAAAAAATTCGAGTTTCGAGGGAGCGTCGACCATGGCCGTCGAAGACTCCGCCAGATTTGTCATTGCCGTCCAACCCGTCGGTGGAGGAGAAAACAGAGGCGTCGAGCTCGTCGGTGGAAGAGAAAACACTCGTTTTTGTGCTATTTTTATTAGTTTCAAATTGTACTATAATTTTGGTACGAATGCGTAGGTAATTAAATTTACAGAATTTTGAAATTTAAATCACTGAATTTGGAGTTCTCTAGACAAAGATATGGCCAAAAAACCAGTTCATATTTGAAAATAATTTCAGATTGCTGGAGGTTGAAGACGAGTAAAATTGCGTCGTTTTAATGAATTTTCGGACTAAAAATTGTCATATTAAACAACTGTGTACAAGATGGAAAGTTGTTGGGTGTTTATCTTACCTCTGGTGGGGTTGAGTTTTAAGTCTTAGTTTGAGTTTCTTACTTTTTGTGATTTCAGTGATTCGAACTTGCATACACATGCTAGAGTTGTGTCGACACAACCACTAAGCTACACACTAATAAAGTCTCATGTTCTCTTGAATTATATATATAATAACAAAACTGATAAATTTCTTCAAACGACGCCGTTCGAATCTTCTTCAACCTCCAGCCATCTGAACTTGATTTTCAAATATAAACTGGTTTTCTGGCCATATCTTTGCCTAGAGAACTCCAAATTCAGTGATTTAAACTCCAAAATTCTCTAAATTTAATTACCTACACATTCATACAAAAATTATAACACAATTTGAAACTAATAAAAATAGCACAAAAACGAGCGTATTCTCTTCCACCGACGAGCTCGATGCCTCTGTTTTTATCCTCCACCAACGAGCTCGACGCCTCTTTTTTCTCCTCCACTGACGAGCTAGACAGCGATGACAGAGCGGAGTCTTCGACGGCCATGGTCGATGCTCCCACGAGCTCGAATATTTTTCAGAATCGTCTGGCGAGATGTCAGCTCCACGCTGGGGATGGATGCTCGCAGAGCCTCCTCCGGCGACGAGTGCTCGCCGGCGATGGGTGCTCACCGGCGTCGTCAGCATCTACCTTGGCTGTGACGGAGGAAAGAAGGAATAAAAAAAAATAATGACAATGGCATAATCCTGAAAATTAGATGAACAATTAAGGGTAGTTATGTCTTTTTTTAATAACTAATTATATATTTCTAATTTCACAAACTAATTAGGGGTATTTTTGTCTTTTTCTTAAAAGAATCAGGTTTTCCGTTCGAATTTGGACGGAATCGTTAATTTTTTAAAAAAAAATAATTCTAGCGTATCTTAATTTGAACTTTTTATTATAGCCGGGGCAAACTGTAAAACACGCCAATAAAGTATGGGCAAACTATAATTAACCCTTTAACAAATGGAGTTTCAAATATTAGGAATATAATTCTTGTAAGGGGTAACTACATATCACTGTACCTCACAAACCTTGTTTTCATATCACTATACTCAATTTTGAGTTTTTTTTCTCACTCCTCCAACTTTGATTACGTTACACTTAAGGTAATTACCAGGTAAATCTAACGGAAGTGATTTGTAAAATGTCCAAAATGCCCCTCTACATAAGCTTAAGTGATATGATTATCTGATAAATGTGAAAATACTAGTTTACCCTCACTTAAATAAGAATTTAAACTTGTAGGTCAAGGGGATAATTGTCTTTTTAACCAAACAAAATATAGCAAATTAAAAAATCAAATAAAAAATTTAAGTGAAATGACAATATTGCCCCCATCTTCAACCTCTCACCTCCCATCTCACACTCTCCCCTGTCTCTGGTTGAGTAAAACATACCATCTTTATTCATTTTAATCAAAATCAACATCTCGTTTTTATCAATAGGACAAATTTGTTAAGAAGAATTTCTACTTGAGTTCAACAAATCCCAAATACAAAAGAAAAGGCCATGAAAGAAGTCTAATAATTGAATCAGCCGAATCCATGAAAAAAATCCAATATTTTAGCAAATGACGAGTTTCGTGTTAAGGTCAGCGTCCCCGTCGCGATCTTTGCCACCGATGAGGTACTGCGGTGCGTCGCCAGATCTGGAATCGATAATCCTCTGAATCGAGCTCCAGTCGTAGTTCCTGAAGCTGCTGCGCCGCCGACGACTTTGGACCTAAACCTTAGGGTTTGAAACCCTTTTTCTACCACGGCAAGAACTCAGTCACCGGACCGAGATGCCCAAAACGAGACCATATTGAGTCGGTAAATAGTGTTGTGTGATATGATGGACAAAATTTAATTTTTTTTACTTGTGGAAGGCCAGGTAAGGTGAAGGAGAGAGATGAGAGGTTAGAGTAGAGAGGGATTGATGAAGAAGAAGAGTATTTTCAATATTTATTTATTTTCTGTTTATTATTTAAAAAGACCATTGTGGCCTTAAACCATTAGGGTAAGTTGTTAGTTAGGTGAGGGTAAAACGGTCCTTTTGTATTTATTAAAGTTATTTGAAACGGTCATTAAAAAGACAGTTATGCCATTGACCTACAAGTTTAAATTCTTATTTAATTGAGGGTAAAATAGTATTTTCACATTTATCAGATAATTATATCACTTAAGCTTATATATATGGGCATTTTGGACATTTTACAAATCACTTCCGTTATATTTAACCAGAAATCACCTTAAGTGTAACGTAATCAAAGTTGGGGGAGTGAGAAAAAAAACTCAAAGTTGGGTATAGTAATTTGAGAACGAGGTTTTGGAGGTGTAGTAATCTGTAATTACCCCTTCTTGTAATTCTACATGCCCTATAAGGGATTGGATTGTGTCATCTGTATTAGTGAATAAATTTATATTAATAAGTGGATCACAATTTATAATTGTCTCGATTTTACGTACTTTCTTCTTGCACTATCAGTTTTTTCAACTGTAACGGCGCACAAAAAGTATGTGCGCCGTTAGAATCGGAATTAGTAACGGAGCACGTATAAAGTGCGCCGTTACAAACATTGTTAACGGCGCACGTTATCCGTGCGCCGTGACTAGCACACATTTGTAACGGCGCACATATCGATGTGCACCGTTACAAAATGTGTTGACCGTTGACCACTTTTGTTGCCGTTATGGAAAACGGTCGGAAATGAAGCCGTTGTTGTTACCGTTAGTTTGTAACGGCGCATCTTGGTATGTGCGCCGTTACAAGAAGTTTGTAACGGCGCATAAAAGTATGTGCGCCGTTACAAATATGTATTATAAGTTTTGGCAGAACCTCCCCTTCTTTTTCCTACAACATATCTCACAACTACTTTTCTCCCGACAAGGGTAATTTCGTAATTTTGAAATTTTATAAAATTTCCCGAGCACCCTCAGACAAATCTCCCGAGAAGGTATGTACAAATTATTAAATAATGCACTACATATAACTGCAAATTTATATATGATTTCATCGATCCAAGTTTAGATTTTGTATGGTTTTGCTTGTATGAATAATTTGCATGTTAAATTTATTAAATTAGTTTTGGAATTGATGAAAAAAATTACTCGATTCTATGAATTGCATGATAACATTAGGGTTAATTCTCCCGATTCCATTAATTGCATGATAACATTAGGGTAAATTCTCCCGTAATTGTTATTTGCATGATAACATTACATTAGGTTATTTGATCATAAACCACCATAATAGGGTATGTTGGACATTTAGGACCTAATTAGGGGTATTTTGGTCATTTATGACCTAATTAGGGGTAATAAGGTCATAAATGACCAAACAAGGGTAATTAGGTAATTTATGTGAATTATAAGGTACGTACATATTTTGAAATAATGCAATATTATGTAAATCAATTGTTAACCGAATTTATATATATTAAAGATATAGAATGGATCGGAGATGGAGGGGATCCGTAAAAATGAGTGAGGAATGGATGAAAGGATTAAGCAGTTTTGTAAAATTTGCGAGGAAAAACGCTCCAAGAGATGGTGTGGGACGTTTCAAGTGTCCATGCACGAGGTGTTGTAATTCTGCTTGGCACGATATGGAGACCATTTGCGATCATATATTGAGGAAAGATTTCTTTAGATCGTATAATGTGTGGTTCCATCATGGCGAAGCCGAAGGAGCTAGCTCGAGCCGGAATTGGGATATCAGTTTGAGGGAAACATCGGCGAATCAGCCTTGTTCGACATCGGACAACAATCCAGTATACGTTGATCCTGTGCATCAGCTCGTGGATGATGTAGACCCGACTAGAGATGTAAGGATTGACGAGGACGAGGACGAGGACGAGGACGAACAACAGAACATTGGAATAATAACCGAAGTCGAGGAGGGAGTCGCTAAGGCAACCATGACAGCATACAACCGGTTGGTGACGGAGTCGCAAAAGCCGTTGTACGAAAATAGTGAGGATACTTCATTAGCAGCAATGTTAAGGATGTTGTCCATCAAGCAGAGCACCGGGATGTCTGACGAAGCTTTTACCAAGGTTGCCAAAGATTATTGTTCTACGTTACCCCAACCTAATATGTATCCATCTAGCTATGCAGCGGCGAAGCAGAAAATGAAGGCAATCCAACTGCTACACGTGAAATATGATGCATGTCTGTACGGATGCACTTTGTACTACGGAACACAATCGCAACTCCAGACATGTGGCGTTTGTGGAGAAGCACGATACGCTAAAGTGGGAAGAAAATTAGTTCCGAAGAAAACTTCGTGGTACTTCCCATTGACTCCTCGACTTCAACGTTTATATCTTGCCCCAGAAACGGCTGAGTGGATGCGATGGCACGAGGAGCGGGAGAATGAGGACGATGAAATATTAGTACATCCATCGGACGGTGCGGATTGGATTCATTTTGACGCTAAATACCCAGTATTTTCTGGAGAAATACGGAACGTGCGGCTGGCGCTGTCATCCGACGGGTTCTCTCCATACGGGCCTAATGCTGGGAGTTACAGTTTGTGGCCTGTAGTCGCTCTCCCGTTGAATTTTCCGTCGTCGATAGCTATGAGAAAGGAGTATAACGTCCTCACCATGTTGATATCTGGTCCAAAATCACCGGGAAAATGCTTAAGTAACTTCATGCATCCACTGATTGATGAGTTGAACCATCTGTGGGAGCACGGAGCTGTCACGTGGGATGGTTCTAAGAAAGAGGTTTTCATCATGCGGGCTGCTATGATGTGGACAATAAGTGACTTCCCGGGTTTGGGAATGTTGGGGGGCATCCAGACTAAAGGCTATAAGGCATGTCCTTTATGCTTGGACGAAATCGATTCTGAACACAGTAACTCAAGAATCTCTTATCAAGGTGCTCGTAGGTTCTTACCACCGAAACATCCGCTGCGATTTCAGCCGCGGGCCTTTAACGGGAAGATAGAGACACGGAGAAGGCCTACCCGGCATTCAGGGGCTGCTGTACTCAGTGCGATTCTACGTCATCAATACCCACCGCCTAGTCTGCATCCGAAGTTCAGTAAACGAAAAGGGGGTGGTGTTCCTATATGTTGGTCTTATATATGCATTTTCTGGGAGCTGCCTTATTGGAAAACTCATAAAGTCAGACATGCGTTGGATTTGATGCATATAGAGAAGAACGTATGCGACAACGTCATAGGTACAGTTCTTGGAATTGCAGGGAAGACTAAGGATGACGTGAAAGCTAGGAGAACTTACGAGGAACAGGGTGTCCGGCAAGACCAATGGGTGCAAGACGGGGAGCTCCCAGATGCACCTTATGGCGTGGAGGGTCGTGATCGGAAGGAAGTACTGGAGCATATAAAAGCTGTTAAGTTTCCCTCTGGATATGCGGGAAGTCTAAAGAGCAAGGTGAATTCCGATGAGAAAAAGTTCCTCGGATTGAAGACCCACGATTGTCACGTGTTGATGCAACGTATCTTCCCCCTTGTCATTCGAAAGTACGTTCCGCCTTATGTGGCAGAAGCATTAACAGAGCTAGGCAAGGCCTTTCAATTGTTGTGCACGAGGGAACCGAGGAAAAAAGCCCTGAAAAGGTTGGGGGAAGATATAGTGATTCTAGTCTGTAAGTTGGAAACTATTTTCCCTCCTTCATTCTGTACAATTATGGTTCACCTTCTACTGCACCTCCCGGATCAAGTTTTGCGAACCGGCCCAGTTCATTTCACATGGATGTTTCCAATTGAACGGTATGATCCTTGAATTTGAAATATCATTTCCAATTACCATTGAACTGTATAATCGAATATGACATTAACCTTCATAATTCGATTGTAGGCAACTTGGCGTGTACAAGAAAAGTGTGCGAAACCCGCGGTATCCAGAAGGTTGTATAGCCCAACAGTACTTGATACACGAGTCTGTCACCTTTACTCAGATGTACCTTAACCGCGCCACTTCAGCCAGCGAAAGTTTTGTTAGTCCAGCTCTAGGTTTCAACTTATCAGTTGTTTCCCCACATGTACAAGTTAAGAGCGTGGTGCGAAACGACAAATTGAGCACATCCGAGATGTTCTGGGCGAATTGGACAGTGATTGAGAATTGTGCTGAAGCAAATACATTCGTAGAATCATATCGTGCAGGGTTCCAACGAATACACCCTAGGAAATCTCTTCAGGATCGAGTCATGTCCTTTGTCTTCGAGTGGCGCAGAATTGTACGTATTAGAAATCAGTTAACTTGAATTACCATATACAAATTTTAGGGATAACTCATTTATATTCCGTGTGCAGATGAGTGCTCCAGGGCGGCAACGAGAGTTGGTACTACTATCCAGAGGTCCTCGTTCGTCTGCCATTTATTTGCAGTGTACTGTAAACGGCGTCAAATTTTTATGTTTGAGAATAGACCAGGGCCGGAGAAATCAAAATTCAGGGGTCATGATTGAAGCAAACGACATATGTTACTACGGTGTTCTTATGAACGTATGTATCCTTACCTACTCGGAAGACAAGCCAGTCGTTCTATTCAGTGTCGGTGGTACGACGAATGGACAGTTAGAAAGGACGCAAATGGATTCATTTCGGTCAACACGTCCACAGATCGTCACAAACAAAACCCATTTTGCCTTGCTTTAATGGCAAAACAGGTATACTATATCGACGACCCTAAATCTGGACCGTGGAAGGTTGTGAACGTCGTGTCGCATAGGGGTCACTACAAACCGAGCAGTTTAGCCCGTGCCGGTGACGACGACGACCTGGAGTTTGAAGTCGATGAACCTTACCAAGAAGATCGAATTGACATCGTCACACCGGGTGGTATCACTATCGACCTAACAAACTTAATCCGGTATCCACCGCCAGTACCTCCAGCTGAGAACGATGAAGAAGACAAAGAAACCGAGCACGACGACGAAGAAACCGATGACAGCGATTTGGAAGGGCATGAAGATTATGATTCCACCGACTCTGATACTTAATATGTATATGTATGTTTGATTGGTTATGAATAAATGGTTTTTTTAATCTATCATCTATGAAGAGTAATTCGGTCAACTCCGGCCTAAATAGGGGTAATTTGGTCAATTTCGACCGAAGTAGGGGTAATTCGGTCATTTCGACCTGAAAAGGATAATTCGGTCAATTCTGGCCCAAATAGGGGTAATTCGGTCAATTTGACCTTAAAAAGGTAATTCGGTCAACTCTGGCCGAAATAGGGGTAATTCGGTCAATTTGACCTTAAAAAGGTATTTTGGTCAACTCCGGCCGAATTAGGGGTAATTAGGTCAATTTGACCTTAAACAGGTAATTCGGTCAACTCCGGCCGAATTAGGGGTAATTCGGTCAATTCCGGCCTAATTAGGGGTAATTCGGTCAATTTGACCTAAAACTGTTTTTTTTTCCTAAGTGTGGATTTGTAACGGCGCACACAGGTAAGTGCGCCGTTACAAATCCACACTTAGGAAAAAATCAGATAGTTGACTTTTGTCCTTTGAAATCGGGTTTTCGATCCCGATCGAGATTCATACGTTGAACATAGTCAAATGAAATTATGAAACATTAACTAACAAGTCATTGCGCTCAAATTGGTACGGTCGGACTAACTTTTGGATCGACATAAATAAAATAATATTATTTTTGGACGTTTGTAACGGCGCACGTGGACTATGTGCGCCGTTACAAAAAGTCAAATAGGCCAGTCAACTATGTTGACTTCCCATTGACCGGTTAGATCTAGGTTCATACATTATCGGAATTGAATGAAATTTTGGCATATGAAGTACACATTCATTGCGCTCCTATCCGTACGGTTGGATTAAAACTTTATTTTCAACACATTCCACTTTCGTTGAAAGCGTGAATTTAGGGTTAAGGAAGGTAAAACTCACAAAAACCCTAAACTCATTGATGATCAAACGTTCGGTAGATTATTATATTTTATGTTCAACCGAAACCGTTCGATTAGTTGGAAATTACATATACGTGGTATAGTACAAATTTGAAGAAAATCAAACCACGGGAAGACCGTCTATCATTCACGATCGAGTTTAGGTTAAATTTAGGGTTTAGGTTTGTAATGGCGCACATAGCTATGTGCGCCGTTACAAAATTGGTGCCACGCGAAAAATCAAATTTCGCGGCGAAATTTCGCGAAAATTCAAATTTCGCGGGTAAATTTCGCGAAAATTTAAACTTCCCGCGGATATTTTGGTTGTAACAGCGCACATTGGTGTGCACCGTTACAAATTTCGCCTGTAACAGCGCACATGGGAAAGTGCGCCGTTACAAATATGTTGACCGTTGCAAAAGTTGACCGTTGGGTTCAGACAACGGCTCGATTTCTGACCGTTACGGTTTGTAACGGCGCACTCCATAACGTGCGCCGTTACAAAATCGCAGATAAATTTTGGGCAGAACCCTTTTTCTTCCTCCTCTGTTTTCTTCTCGGATATTTTCCCCTTTGTGCACTCTTTGTTTTCCGATCCCGTCGCCGTCCCTCCGTCAAAGAGGTAAGTGTTAGATAATTGTCAATTGAAATATATTGGAATTATAAAACAAAATTGCCCGTAAGGGGCAATTTTGGAATTATGAAAAAATTGCCCCTTAGGGGCAATTTCGGAATTATGAAAAAATTGCGCCTTAGGGGTAATTTCGGAATTTAAAAAAAAATTGCCCGTAAGGGGCAATTTCGGAATTATGAAAAAAATGACCGTTAGGGGCAATTTCGGAATTATGAAAAATTTGCCCCTTAGGGGCAATATCAGAATTATGAAAAAATTGCGCCTTAGGGGCAATTTCGGAATTATGAAAAAATTTGCCCGTAAGGGGCAATTTTGGAATTATGAAAAAATTGCCCCTAAGGGGCAATTTCGGAATTATGAAAAAATTGCCCGTTAAGGGCAATTTCGGAATTATGAAAAAATTGCCCCTTAGGGGCAATTTCAGAATTATGAAAAAATTTGCCCGTAAGGGGAAATTTCAGAATTATGAAAAAATTTGCCCGTAAGGGGCAATTTCGGAATTATTAAAAAATTGCCCCTATGGGGCAATTTCGGAATTCTGAAAAAATTGCCCCTAAGGGGCAATTTCGGAATGAAGAAAAAATTGCCCCTTAGGAGCAATTTCGGAATTATGAAAAAAATTGCCCCTTAGGGGTAATTTCGGAATTTATGAAAAAAATTGCCCCTTAGGGGCAATTTCGGAATTAATGAAAAAAATTGCCCCTTAGGGGCAATTTCGGAATTATGAAAAAAATTGCCCTTAGGGGCATTATTGGAATTTCCAAAAATAAATGCCCCTTAGAGGTATTATTGGAATTATTAAAAAAATTGCCCCTTAGGGTAATTCGGGCATTTTCGGCCGAATTACCCTATTCTTTCGGTCAAATTGACCTTAAACGTGTTATTCATTCAATTACAGATAATGGAGCCTAGACGTAAGGAACCTAGGGCCAGGGCACCTAGGCGAGCCACCATGGACGTTCCATTTTTCGAGGCTTCGCAGGCGCTGGATGTACATGATGACATATACACTCCGCCACCGCCGCACCCGACTCAGCCCACTCAGCCGACTTATCCGAGAGATACGGAGGTTGGCTGGCAGTACCAGGTCCCGGATCATCGGACTTTCCAGGAGATGCTCGGAGACGTCGCAGGACCCCCCGAATCTGACTTTGTGTCGGATGAGTCAGAACTGCCGCTGAACGAGTGGAGGCTCCTTCCCCTCAAGTACAGAGAGATTCTGAGGTACGAGCTGTACTTCGACTACAAGGTGGAAGTCGACTGCCTGAACACGAAGAGCTGGGAAGCCAGGGCAAAGAAGGACCAAAAGATCGACATCAACATCGAGCAGGATGAGAGAGCAATTCAGAGGAACGGAGGTCCGTTGCTCTTGACGTGGGAAAACGGCCGACCACGTGTCGCAGGAGGAATCCTTTCGGCCGGTAGGGTGAAGACGATTATAGGAAAATTCGTTCGGGAACGCGACGCTTCCTACCAGACGTTTGGGGATTTGCCGCCGTCTGAGTTCCACGCGTTTTGGAGGAGTTTCAGGGTAATTTCATTAGCTCTTCAATTTTTTTCCAAATGTTCGTATTATAAATATTGACGTGATATTTGTGAATTTCAGCGTTTGTTTGAAGTGACCGAAGATTCGGTTGAGCTTAGGGGTTGGATTCGTGAGGCGGCCATAGGCGCTTACAAGGAGCGAAAATTCAACATGAAGCGGTTGTACAAACTCTACGTTGACCCTACTAGACTGAGCCAGAATGCGATTCCCAAGTGTCTGAAAGGGAAGAAGTCCCAGTGGCGGTGGCTCGTTGAACATTTTGATGCCAACGAGGTATATTACTAATTTTTACTTTAATTTTTTTTTATAATATTTACTATTTCTCATGTGAATTTACTTGTATTTTTTTTCCAGGAAAATGTTGGTACTCAAATGAGTGCCATTCGGAGGAGCGACAACAAGTTAAACCACCACACTGGCAAAGTCCCATTTCGAGCGCTTTGGGAGAGGATGTCGGCGGCCGGGGAAGTAGAGGTCTCCAAAAAGTTGGAGGCCTTACTGAAGGCTCACAAGGCCTTACCTAGGCCTGGTGATGGTCCACAGGAGGGGGAGGAGGAACTCAACCCGAAGCTTGTAAGTTTCGTTATTTTTTTTTTTAATATTTTAATTTATTATATTAATCAAAATTTTTTTGCAGCTTTACATTAGGAATGCGCTTAGGGATTGGAAGAATGACAATGCGAACTACAACGAGGATGGAACACTGAACAAGATGACGACGCTGAAGAGGATGAGGTCATGCGACAAGCTGCCGAGCATGTTCGCCAGATCGAGCTTGCCAGAGGAGTTACTATAGAACCCTCCAGAGGACGACGCATTCGGGGTTGCGGGAGTGCTTACGAGGCACCGCCGAGACAGAGAAGACGTTCGACCTCCTCTGATGGTAGTCAAGCGGAGATTGCGGAGCTCCGGACTGAACTCACGGAACTTCGCGCTAAACGTCAGGCCGAACGTGAGCAAGCCGCCGCCGAAAAACAGCATGCCAAGCAGATGTTCCAGTACTTCCAACAACAGCTGCTGTTACTCAACCCTAATCTCCCCCCTCCACCTCCACCTCCATTTCACCCGAATAGTTCTAGAGATCCTGGAGGCCCGTCCTCATAGATTTTATGTAAATTAAATATTTTATTCAACAATTTCAATATTAATATAATTTTATTTTCACCAAATTCAATATTCATTTCTAAATAAAAAAATAAAATTTTAAAACAATAATAAATATAAAATTTATTTTATATTTATTATTTTTTAAAAAATTTATTTTTTAAATTATTCTGCATTATTTGTAACGGCGCACGCCGTTTGTGCGCCGTTACAAGTAGTGACGGCGCACGCCGTTTGTGCGCCGTTACAAACGTTGACGGCACCGTCACCTTCAGCAACGGTGACGGTAGCCTTTGTAACGGCGCACTGACGGCGTGCGCCGTCAAAGTTCGTAACGGCGCACTTCGTTTGTGCGCCGTTACAACCTGTAACAGCGCACAGACGGCGCGTTTTGCGCCGTTACAGATTGTAACGGCGGCACTGTAACGGCGGCACTGTAACGGCGCACGTTAACGGCGCCGTTACAGACGTTTTTGTGCGCCGTTATAGTTTGTAACGGCGCACAAATCCTCTGTAACGGCGCCGTTAACGTGCGCCGTTACAATTTCAAAAACTGATAGTGTTGTATTCTCACAATTATGCAAAAGTTTATTACCCTATTGAATGTGTACATAACTTATAAATATAATGTATTTGAGAAAGAATAATAGTTAAATCGTAAGTTCTTAGAATGTAAAAACGCAACACGATTTTCATGTATCACTTTTAAATGTAAATTTGTGCTTCCGACTTGCAGATTCGATGTAGTGTATCCGAGTTTTCCATGCTCATGATTTCATCGACGTCAATGCAAGATGCACATGAATTCATCTATGTGATTTTGTGTTTGGGAAGACAGTGACATTAGCATGAGGTAATAGTTATTCTTTATCCCTTAATAATAGTAATTTTGAATATTTTGAAGGGTTTTTTTTGTGGAAATTTTATATATTTTTAACGAGGTTTTTGACCTGTGATGCCAAATAAAGTTTTAGTTAATAACTTAACACATTTTAAAGCATAAAATAGTAACTCCAAATTACATAGTAGTAATATTTAATTTCACGATAAAAAGGGAGATATGACGTAACTTTGATACAAATGAAAAAATATTGGCAAATCAAAATATTGCCATCCCTGTGGGTACGAAAAATATTGTCATCCCTGGTAAAAGATACATTGGCAAATCAAAATTTTCAAAAGCACATAACTTAAAAAGGAAAATATGACATCTAAATCTAATTTCTAGATAAATTTTTTAAAATAAAATAACAGATCCAAATCAAGTCATTTTCCCATAAGTTGAGTAACTCACATAAATAATTTAAGATGATGATATATACAAAAAGTATTCAATAACTTTGATTTTTCTTTTTAAAATTGCTGATCAAATTGTCTCACAATTTGAAATACAAAACTGCAGCTTGTGAACCATATCTTGATTCAATAATTGACCCTAAGTTTCTTTTTTGGCCCCAAATTTAATGAATCAAAATAACTGGTTTGTTGTTATAATTTGTTGACAATCTTGAAATCAACTTGATATGTGGTTATTTTTTTTTTTTCTTATTCAGATTTTGTGTGGCTGAATTTTCTGAAAAAGTTCAACTCTAAGTTGTTTAACAATACCTTATATAATTATTTGTGAATAATAGTGTTCAACGGGAAGTGTTGTAATAGCATGAGTAGACTTCACCAATGTATTGTCGAATCCACCAACCAAGACATGGAGACTTGTTTTGTGGAGCGGTGGAGTACAAGTTTCTCTTATACATTTAATGCAAGTCTTGCATGTTGTTGCCTATAAAACGAGAGTGTGTGGATAAATCAAAAGAGATACTCGAGAGCTTCATCTTGCTCATCCTTTGCTTCATTTTTCAAGTCTTACTTGATAATGCTTCCATAATTTTCATAACATGTATCCAATAGTTGAACCTGAGTAATTTTCTTTTGGCCCAAATTGAATGAACCAAAATATAGTTTGTTGAATACTACCTTGCTTGAGGACCCATTTCTAGTTCTTCATAGGACAAGCTGTGGATCTCAAGCGAGTCTTTGGATCTCTTCAATTGTCTCTCCATCGATCTCCCAGAATTATGATCACTCTCTGTTTCTATTTCCAAGCACTCCTTGAGCTCCGTGAGCACATTGGTCATTGTTGGCCTTTGAATGGACAGTGATGGCACACAAGCCATTGCTATCTCCATAGCTTTCCACACAGAGTTGGTGTCATATTGTCCTCCCAACCTCCCATCAACGATGCTCGTTATGTCCCCCTTTCGTAGTAGGGAGCTCACCCATTGCGCTATGTGAGTGTTGCTCTCCCGGGTTCTTATTATCGCAGGCTGCCCCGTTATCAGCTCCATAAGAACCACCCCGAAGCTGTACACATCGCTCTTCTCATTCAACCTGTTGGATGTATAGTACCTGCAAATCCAATTGCAACAATCATTGCACACGACTCCAGATTGACCCCATGTTGATATACCATTCCAAGACTTACTCAGGGTCCAAGTAACCTAGTGTGCCAACAACAGTGGTAGATAAGTGAGCTTCAGTTTCAGTTGGGAAACATCTGGAGAAGCCGAAATCAGCTATTTTGGCCTGCATCTTCTCGTTCAGTAGAATGTTGGCTGTCTTCACGTCTCTATGGATTATGGGTGGCTTGCAGCCATGGTGCAAGTACTCCAGCCCTGCAAATCGACACATCTTAGTTCCCGTTTCTTATGTGGTAGGAATAATGTAACCATTTGATTTGTCTGCACACCTTGTGCTGCATCCACAGCTATTTGAAGTCTCTCCCTCCAGCTCAATACACTCTTACTCTTATCTGATACTGTATTGTATATACCATGCCAATATCAGCTATTTGACTATTTCCATTTTAGACAATAAGTATCACGTCATTGGTTCTCATAATTGTACCTGACAGATGCTCTTCTAAGTTTCCATTAGCCATGTACTCGTAAATGATCCCAATGTTGGTGCCTTCATTGCAGTAGCCAACCAGCGAAGCTAAGTTCCTGTGATGAACACGCATCAGCAACTGAGCCTGCAATCCAAGATACATGTTGCTTAGACATAACCAATGCTTGTCAACCCTTTCATGGTTATGAAGTTCATATACAGTGGCTTGCCTCAGTCCTGAACTGCTTGGATCCCTGATTTGATGCCTGAGAGAGCATCTTGACAGCTATTTGAGTGCCATCATACAACCTGCCATGGTACACAGTTCCAAATCCGCCTTTACCTATGACTGTTTGAAAGTTGTTCGTAATGCTCACTACCTCAGCATATGTGAAATGTCGATTTTCTGACTTCAGCGACCCTTCTTCGTCTTTGTGGGATTTAACAACCCTTCCTGCAGTTAAAGACCATAACATAACACAACTTCAATGTCTGCAAGAAAACTTCATTCATATTCTGCATGTGACTAATTACTTCAGACAAGCAATGCGAGTACCTCGTTTTCTGTTGCATTTCCAGAGGATGACCAATGCAAATAAGATTAGTACTATGGATGACACAACGATGATGATTATAAGAATAACATAGCTCTTCTTTGGCTTTTTGCATGAATTGGACTGACATATATCAGAATTTCCACCCACACTACAATAAAACCAGTAGCTGTTGAGGATCGCTCTAACTAGAACTGTCTATTTATAAAACTAGTTGTAAGTAATTATTGTCAGTGAAAAGCAAACCTCAATGATAGTGACCCATTCTTCGATCTTTCCATGAGAGGTGAAGGAACAGAACCAGACAGTTTATTCCCTTCTACATTCCTGAACAAAATGCATTAATTGGGATAGTTATTATTTCTTTCCAACGAGAATGAAGACGCCTTCTGAATCCCACTAACTTACAGTTTCCTCAAGTAAGGTAGTTTCGACAGAAAATCAGGCAATGCTCCTGTTAAGCTGTTATTTGATAAGTCCCTATAAAATTAATGTCTCAATCAGGAGTTCTGAAGATTATTGAAAAACACCACAGCATGTACATTCACATAATTCAACTTACAAGACTTGTAGTGATTTAAGATTTGATAACTCGGGAGATATACTGCCCGTCAATCCACTTGACGACAGATTCCTGTGTATAACTCAACATACTTGGTTAAGTTCACGTTTCTGTAATAGCTAGTCATTTTTGTTTCTTTTGAGTTGAAATACTCACAAGGATGTGATTGTAGGAGGATCATAACCATTGTAGCTGCAATTCAGACCATCCCATGAGTATATTGGTAAGCATGGATCACCCTGCCAGCTTCTATCCACTTTGTAGGTTGATTTCACCTCCATCATAGCATTTACTATAATTTAATCAGATTGAATTATCAGCAAGTTCAAGAACAATGAAACAGTCAGGATAAATATATAGCAAGTAATTAACATACCTTCTTCGCCATTAGTAGGCGCTTGTAAAAAGTCCTTAACTACATAAATCTCAATGGCATTAAGAATTGGTGGCAGCGTAGAGTTTGGCGTCTTGTAAAGAGAAAAGGCGAGGGTTGATCCTCTCACTGATCCTGTTCCATTTATAGTTGTTGACTGAAGATACTTTGGAACGACAGATTTTCCCCACAGATGACCATTTAGTGTAATATCAAATTCTCGATATTGGTTGGTTTGCAAATCGTGAAGCTCAGCAAAGTGCATGTACACATAAAAGTCCAAAATGGGATCACCAGGGAGTTCAATATCCAGCGAGACACTAGCATTGTTTGGACAAGCAGCTGTCTGCATAACTACTGATGGCAACTTATATTCAGTTTCATCGAGAGAGTCAATGGTGGATGATGAATTTATAGTGAGGGAACGAGGGATGTTATAAGGAAACCAAATTCTGTCCAAAGCATCTTCTTTGAACCTGACTTCAGCGAAAATTTCCATATTAACATATGTGCTAGTCAAATATATGTTCATAAAAAGCTGAGTATATGAGTAAATGAATCTGAAATTTTGAGAGAAACCAGAGAAATACCTGACAATCTTATTGCTCGTTGATCCAACATCAAGCCGCTTGTATAAAACCAGTGATCCTGACTGAGGTTTATAAGTGGAATCATGAAAATGCCTTAGCTCCAATGCTGATATGAAAGGTGTGGAAGAAGCAGTTTTGAGGAGACAGACATAGATATCATCCATCAAGGGAGCGTGTGTGATCTCCTTAATCACAACATGCGATGCATTGTCAAACTTGACAGAGTCCCACAAATTAACACCAACATAGAGATCAAACACGGGCAACCGATCTTGGCCATCATAGTTCCCATACATGAACCAAGCTCTAATCAAGTAGGTAGTGTCTCTGCCTTCTGGAGGACTTAACGCGTAGCAATTCCTGTTTTCCAGAGGGAAGCTTCTCACATCCATTAGTGACTTGTGGAGATTCTCAGACATGAACTCTGGAGATATGTTATTATTAACTCCAGAATCAATGAATTTTGCATCTGAAGAGTATGGTATCTCAGTGTTGTCATCAATGTAACCAGAATCGTGTGGCATGCCACAATCAATGCTTATGGAACCTGAGAAATCCAGACAAACTGATAAGCAAGTATTTACAGGGAAGAAGTACCCCTAAAAAGAACCTAATTACCACAATGTTCTTTCTCTATTTGTCCATATATCTCAATACTATTGTGGTTAGAATAGATCCCTATATCTGATCATAGCTGTTGCTTCTGGTAATGTGTTTATCACAAGATCTTGATACCCAAAATAGTGACAAGAAATTACAAAAATGAGCGATTAAGCTAAGCAGTTGTGCCTGAGAAATGTGTATAGAGCCAAGATTCAAAATTTCTCACCTGCTACATCATCTAGTCTCCTGGCATGTTTGTGACCAGAGGCCACAACAGTAGACTTTTCGGCAAAACAAACACCAAGAACAAATACAAACCTCCAACCCCATGTGTGTATGAAGTTGCCATACATTTTCTTCTTTAATTGGGGGCTATGATCTCCCAGTAACCAAGCATTTAAAGAGTGTATTGCTACAGAATGATGATTTCAAAAACACTTGGTGGGCATGAGAGAATTCATATTTGGTGTGGTCCACATACTTGAATGAAACTATAAGGGTCAACAATGGTGTTCATCAAATGGAGGAGGCCATTCGGCTGTTGAGATTTTAGGTAACCGCATTTATTACCCCAATCATATCTATTTCCTTGTATTCACAATTTCGACTATTAGGCCCAACTCCAAGGAGTGGCAGCGTGTCATAAATACGGGTAAGTTTTAGATTTATTTTGTTTTTTCTTAACTTAGGCACAGAAGAAATGTGGTCTTTTCACATGAGTTGTAGTTGGAATTGTACAGTGATTCTTTTTCGGAAATCTCGTTTGATTTTCAATTTCACATTATGATATTCATCTTCACTTCGTAAACCTTGATATTTTTTTTGAGATTCAGTATTTTCATGACGAGTCGAAGACGAAATATTGATATTTTTGCGTAATCATTCAGAATGTGGTATGTGTTCTTCGTTATTTGCTATAGAGGTGTTCAGCTAATTAGTTTTTGTGATTATTATTATTAGATTTTGTCAACTTTCTATGAGTTTGTAAGTTTATGGAACTAGTATGTATACAGGGTATTTTTCAGTGCAACACTCTTGTGTATTTTTCGTGAGACAATTGTTTTAATAAATCAATGTTTATTTTAATACAAGATTGTGAGTGTTTCATGAAACGAGTTTCATTTTTCACGGTCATTATTTTGTGAAGTTTCTATTAAGGTTTGTAGGAGAATGCATCTTGAATATTCAGGTCTCGAATTTTTTTTATATTCATAGTCATTTTATTATCTTTTCCTGCTTTAAAATTCTCTTTAATTTAAAATAAGTGAATAACAGTTTGACACACTAAAAACTTTACGTTCGTTTATCCCATGTTCTATTGTTGCCTATTAAGAAGCTCAAATCATGACTAAAAATGAGAAAAATGATACATAGGGTGTTTGCAAAAGGTAAAATAATATTTTGGTGCATCAAAGTTAAAAATGTAAAGTTTTTGGTGTTTCAAACACACTCTCTTAAAATATTATTAATTAGGAGCTATATCATTTAAAATTTTTAATAAGGTACCCAATTTCAACACAAAATTTGAGTTAATTTATGTGAATGAATAAATATGGATGTACTTTGGATACCACAGCTAATCAAAATAAATGTTTTGCATATTCTTATGAACAAAATAACATCTCAAAAAATGCAAATAGCTAGGGAGTACCATTTTGAACATTTTCCCGTTTTATTTTGATTACAACGATAATAAGCAGAATAAAGTACAAGAACTAGATTTAGGACAACAACAAAGTAAAACTCAAGAACATTGTAGTGTGCTAAACTTTGAAACAACAAACAGATCCGATGATTTCATTGCGTTTTGGTTGAACAAATACAATACAGGTAGCACCAATACTCACACTTCAAACGAGCTGCACATCGCATACAAATTCAAAAGCAATACACATTAAGCCATGATAAAAATAAATAACAAGATCTATGTTGCGTTAGTTACCTCCTCGATCGATCCTAGTTGCATCGGACTGTAACATGGAAGAAGCAAGAAGCACTACAAGGATTAGAGTTCCACTTGCATGATTTAGTTGTCATACTGATGCATCGTACGTGACTATGAAGAATTCTTTATCAAAAATTCATTAATTCTTGCGAATACGAAGATGATAGATTTGAGGGAAACCTCGATTTTTTTTTATTAAACTTCAAAAACTAAATAACATAAACGTATGGCAGTGCTTAAATAACCAAAACCTAATTGCAGAAAAGGAAATCCTAAACTTATTTGAAAAATGAAATAAATTGTAAAAATTGTCAAGTGTCCGGAACTTAGGAAATTGCGATTTTGACCTCCAATATGACCTCAGATGGCCGAAAACCATCGTACGTCACAATAAAGCGATGAGTTTTGTTCAGAACGTCGTTTCCACCAAGAAAACACTAGTCCTTTGTCGAAATCCGACACTCTCCTGATTTGCACTACATTATCCCCCTGGATAGAGAAGATTCGACCTCGAATCCGAAACCGCATCATCCTCGTCGGAAGAGAAGTCACCAGTGAAAGGAACAAGATGCTTCACATTGAAGAAATCAGAGGTGCGAACATGACTGGGAAGCCGCAATCAATAGGCATTTCGGTTGATCTTTTCCACAATCTCAACAGGGTCAATCTTCTTAACAGCAAGCTTGTTGTATTCACGAGCAGGGACGCGATCCTTTGTAAGTATGTCCCAAAAAAAGTCACCAACCTCGAAATCAACATCACGTCGCTTCTGATAAGCTTTTTCCTTGTATTTGGAAGTAGCAGCAACCAAATGGTCATGAGTGGCCTGATAAACCTGAGCCAACTGCCCAACAAACTCCTCGGCAGTAGCATGGGGACTCACCTTGCTGGGAAAAGCTAGCAAATCAAGGGGACCTCGCGGAGATAACCCGTAGACCACCTGAAAAGGACTGAACCCAGTAGAACGATTAACAACATGATTATGTGCAAACTCAGCCTGAGGCAGTTTGAGATCCCACGCCTTGGGATGATCCCCAACTAATCTCCGTAAAAGATTTCCTAATGAACGATTAACAACCTCGGTCTGACCATCTGTCTGTGGGTGGTAAGCACTGCTGAAATTGAGGAGTGTATTGACCAGGCGCCACAAACTATGCCAAAAGTGACACACAAAGCGAGTGTCACGATCAGAAACTATAGATGCAGGGAGTCCATGAAGACGATACACATCCCGAAAGTAAAGTTGCGCTACAGCCACAACATCAATAGTCTTCTTGTATGGAATAAACTGAGCCATTTTTGAAAATCGATCAACCACTACAAAAATAGAATCAGAACCACGTTGGGTACGTGGTAAGCCAAGGAAAAAATCCATACTAACATCAGACCATGGCTGTGTGGGAATAGGCAAATATAACCCAGCATTAGTCGAAGCACCCTTTTCCAACTGGCAAGTACGACAGCGGGCGACAAAACGACCAACCTCCTTGCGCATAGAGAGCCAAAAATAAGAACCCGCAAGAAGCTGATAAGTACGGTCACACCCCACATGACCCTCATTATGGAGTTCCTGAATCATCTTGAAACGCATACTGCAATCGGGAATGCACACTTGCACACCGCGAAAAAGAAATCCGTCATCCAACACAAAGTCTGTCGCCTCACCCTGTTGAATACGAACGAGTACCTGAGAAAAGAACAGATCATCATAATAGAGGTCCACCAATGAATCAAAACCTGGGACATGGACGCGCATTTCAGTTAGCAACCCATGACGGCGACTCAAAGCATCTGCAACGCGATTAGAAAGTTCTGCTTTGTGCTTAATCACAAATGTAAACTACTGCAAATAAGAAATCCATGTAGCATGACGATCAGATACTTTATCTTGACTGCCAATATGCCTAAGGGAGTCATGATCAGTATATAAGACGAATTCCCTCTGAAAAAGGTAATGACGCCAATGCTTGATGGCATGGACAACTGCATAAAACTCAATATCATAGATACTAGAGCAAATTTTAGCACCCGAAAATTTCTCGCTAAAGTAAGCCACAGGACGGTTTGCTTGACTGAGGACAACTCCAATACCTGTTTTCGAAGCGTTAGAATGGAGTTCAAAAGACTGTGAGAAATCAGGAAGTACCAAAATATGGGCTGAGGTGAGCCGGCGCTTAATCTGAAGAAAGGCAGCCTCCGCATCATCAGTCCAATGGAACTTAGTCCATTTTATACAATCCGTGATATGAGCCATAACACCACTGAAATGAGGAATAAAGCGTCGATAGAAGGAAGCCAAGCCGTGAAAACTACGTACCTCAGTGATAGAGGATGGTTGGGGCCACTGCTCGACGGCCAAGACCTTACTAGGGTCAACTTTCAGTCCCTCGCGATAAACCACATAACCGAGAAACTAGATTGAAGCAAATAAAAATGTGCACTTTGCGGTAGCAGCAAAGAACTTGTCACGTCGAGAACCAGTAATACCTCATGCAGATGGTCAAGATGAACTGTTTCATTGGCGCTATAAATCAAGATGTCATCGAAATAAACGATCACGAACTTACCAATAAAGGGGCGAAGAGCTTGGTTCATCACACGCATAAAAGTACTAGGGGCGTTGGATAGACCGAATGTCATAACGAGCCACTCATATAACCCTTCGCGAGTCTTGAAAGCGGTTTTCCACTAATCACCCATGCGAATACGAATCTAGTGGTAATCGCTCTTAAGATCCATTTTTCTAAACACAGAAGCGCCACCCAATTGATCCAATAAGTCATCCAATCGGAGAATAGGGAACCGATAGCGCACTATAATCTGGTTGCTTGCTCGACTGTCAACACACATACGCCACAAGCCATCATTTTTTGGGGTAAGAAGTGTAGGGACAACTCAAGGGCTAAGGCTTTCGCGAATGTGTCCCTTAGCAAGCAAGTCCTCCACTTGGCGACGTAATTGTTCATGTTCCTTGGGACTCATACAGTAATGAAGGCGATTAGGGAGAGAAGCACCCGAAACCAAGTTAATGTGATGTTGGATATCATGCAAAAGTGGCAATTCGCAGGGTAAAGTCTTAGGAAAGACATCTGCAAACTCCTGTAAGAGAGGCTGCACTGGAGAAGGCACATCGCTCTCTCTTGTAACCAGAGAAAAAATAGGGCAAAAACCATCCCATATTCCTTCATGGCGGCCTGAAAAGGACGACGAGACAGCAAGGTGGTAGGGGAAGGTGTGTGAGCTGTGGGAATAGCACTCCCTTTGGATTTAGTCGGCATTAACACAATTTTTGTACCACGGAAAAAGAATGAATAGGTGTTAGCACGACCGTCATGGAGAGCAGAGTTATCATATTTCCAAGGGAGACCAAGTAAGAGGTGACAAGCATCCATAGAAACCACATCACAATAAATCGCATCACGATAAGTAGGTCCAACGGAAAAATTAACAAGCACACACTTGGAAACTATAACATCTGTACCTTGGCTAAGCCATGTGAGACAATAAGGCTTAGGGTGAGGTTTATTAGGTAGAGTAAGCTTAGCAACCGCAACTTCAGAGGCCACGTTCTCACAACTTCCAGCATCAATAATGAAGGTGCAAACTTTCCCAGCTATGGTGCAAGTAGAATGAAACAAACTATTGCGTAGCCACTCATTCTCAGGAGCATGAGGTGTTAAGCAGGATCGGCGGAGCACCAACAGAGGATCAACATCACCGGGGACATATTCCTATGCATCCGTGTCAGCATAATCGTCATATGTCGGGGCCGAATCTGTGAGAAGGACCGGTTCAGATTTAGTAGCCTCAGTGAAAAGACCACGATTGACAGATTTCAAGAGCCGACAATCTGCTTGGCGATGACCAACCTCATCGCAATTAAAACAACGCAAACCACCACGTCCCTGGGGGGGGGGGGGGGGCTGCAGAACCACGCGCGGGTGGAGGGGTAGGTTGGGCAGGAACATGCTGTGACGCAGACCCTATACCACCAGTCGAGTTTGCTGGCTGTCGGAAGCTACCTGTACCACGCCTGGCTAGCTGCCTTTCAGCCTGGGATGCACGCTGATGTGCCTCGGCGACAGTTAATGGGTCAAACATATTCAGAACGTCCTGTAATTGGAGACGCATGCCACCAATATAACGAGAAACTAACTGAAGAGGGGACTCGGTGAGATCAACACGAGCCAGACAGGAGTAGAAATCGGTGGAATACTCATCCACAGAACGGGAACCCTGGCGAAGATTCTGGAAACGTTGGTACAATTCCCGATCGAAATTATAGGGCAAAAACGCAGCCTTGAGGTGTTTCCTGAATTTAGCCCAATTCGAAATCTTCTCTTTACCCGTACGAACATACATATGCTTCAACTGTTGCCACCAAGCTTGCGCACGACCTTCGAAACGGATCGTCACAAGGGAAACACGACGTTCTTCTGGAACCTCCTTGAAATCCATTATTTCTTCAACCTGTGGTAGCCAATCTATAAACTCATCTGGTTTAAGATTGCCATTGAATTGTGGAATTTCCACCTTGAAACCATGTTCCCAACGGTGCTTAGGGTTAAGGTGCTCGGGTGAACGATTCTGAAACCCGGCGAAAGGATTGTCATCTGTGAGAATATCATCACGACAATGCAATTCGTCCATTCGTTGGGTCAATAATTCAACCTATCGCCTCAAATCGTCGTTTTCATGTCGAAATTCAGCGTTTTCACGTCGTAACTGAGCTTGATCATCATCAACACCTTGGGGAGTGGCTCGTTGTTGTCTACGGGGCGACATACCTCAGGATCGACTAGAATCTGATACCAACTAATGCACCGTACGTGGCTAGGAAGAATCTTTTATCAAAATTTCGTTAATTCTTGCGAATACCGAAGATGATAGATTTGAGGAAAACCTCAATTTTTTTTATTAAACTTCAAAAAATAAATAACATAAACGTATGACAGTGCTTAAATAGCCAAAACCTAATTGCATAAAAGGAAATCCTAAACTTATTGGAAAAAGGAAATAAATTATAAAAATTGTCAAGTGCCCGGAACTTAAGAAATTGCGATTTTGACCCCTAAGATGACCTCGGATGGCCGAAATCCGTCTTACGTCCTAACAAAGCGATGAGTTTGGCTCAGAACGCCGTTTCCGCCGAGAAAACTCTAATCATTTGTCGAAATCCGACACTTTCCTGATTTACACTATATCACATACTTATCATCTTGATTAGCATGATATTAGTATTTAACCGTGCTACTTATCTATGAGATCTACTTATATTAATCTGGCCCATATGTTGGTTGATTTGTAAGAACATAAACATATTACCACTAGTTAGTTGTTTTAACTTACGGCATTTCTTCTTAACATGATAGTTCGGAATGAACATTAGCCCCGAATATCGAATTTAAAGGACAAAAAGAACAACAAACTTTAATCACTCAAGTATATTTTCGTAATTAATCTCAGTAAGTCGAAAACATGTGGAGAAATATTTCAGTAATAAAACTTCACGAGTAGACGAAAATTAAATAAATTCCAATTAATCAAAGGGAACGGGCTAAGGCCATCAAACTTTAATATTAATTATGAGAGGTAACAATAAAATAATAAATATGCTTGAAACGGTGGAACAAAAACTTAGGGAGGCAAGAAGAACTTCAAGGCACTTTAAATCCTCTTCCGGTAAATAAAATGTCTAAAACTAATAAAGTTAACAAAGCTATCACTAGTCATGTTTTAACCGAAACAGTAAGCATTAAGTGCAATAAGTTCTCTAAATCTTTTGGTTTTGAGATCCTTACTTTCATTAATCAAGTCCACTTACTAACTCATTAATTAAGTAAGCACTCATCCCTAGTGAGAGTTTAAACCCGACTTTCATTAATCAAGTCTATTTACTAACTCATTTCACAATTATGTTAGTAAACTAAATCAATCATTTGCAGTTAAGGGAATGAAGCAGTAAGTGAAGAAATCATGAAATCTCTCTATGCGGTGCTACAAGTATAAATATTAATTTAGGAACTCCTTAAATCATTAATTTAGTTCATGCCTTACACCCGAGATGGATTAGCAACACATAATCCCAATTGAGTTCTTAAATAGTCCCATATAAATAATTTCTAATCATGCATATAGTTGATTCCCGTGAACAACACGCAAGATAAGCAATATAAGCATAATATAAATTAATTCTAGAATAAAACATAATATTCAATTGAAAAATATTTTGCAATTTAATTCATATGGAATTCGAATACAATAGAAGGGGGAAGAAAGGTAAAACTCATTCAATCCTCAGTCTGAGAGCTCAATACATGGAATTGGGCTCAATACTTTAATATTCCTCTTTCAAACCTTGAATTCTTGCTTCCCTGGGATGATTCTCGCTCTCAAACTGGATATGAACCTCTTTGCTTCACACTTGTACTCTTAGATATCAATAGAATATTAGTTGAATAATCAATGATTTTTTCAAATCCATAAACAACCTTTTATAGGTGACAATTTCCGCAAGGGCCACGGGGCTATGGCCAAAAGACCACATACCGTGGCTGATAAGTGATATTTTACACCATCTTTTAGTAATAATTTCCCAAATTTTAATCTTGTTTCCCCCTGTTTGGATATGATAGACCTTTATTTTGTTTTTTCTATGTCTTCATGGGTCTTCTAATGTATTTTACATATCTAAGGCAAAAAAGTGGGGAAATTGAGCCGAAATTGGTAGAATTAGTTATGAAGTCCAGTTGAAATTTTTGGGACGCATAATTGTGGCATCTGATGTTCATTTTCGGCCTATAATATACTGAAAAGATGGTTTTTGAAGATCTACGATTTTGAAAAAGGAACCGTGGCCCCACCGTGGCTAAGTAAGGCCCGGGGTCCACGGCCCCCTCTATGACGACTTCCTACTTCCAGACGTGCGTGATTCGTGGCCGTTTCTTGAGTTTAAATTAAAGTTCCACTGCCCCGTGGTTGGTCGGAAAATTCACACTATGAAAAGGTTTCGCCGCATTTGGAAAAATGATCAGATATTATATTATTTATTATTCCAAAATCAGTCTACGTCAGAGAGCTCCTAGAAGCAATCCAAGAGCCATTTCAAAGACCAAGTGATTAAGGTGAAGGGGAGAATCAGAGAAACTTCAACCACATGTATTTAATTTTCTATTGAATTAATTTCCGGATTTTATTTTCTCAATTCCACTATTATGTATTTTATAAATTCCCAATTGAAATTATTTTCAATTCATGTTCTTATGCAATTTGCTTATTCTATTATGCCTTGAAATTATTTATGCTTTTTTGATTGTTAAATCGACAACTTAACGTACATATCACATGTATAATTTAATATCACTTCTAGCATGTTTATTCTATATGCAATCATGAACATGAGATTAAATCTCTATTCAATTGATTCATGCAAATCTAATTACTCTTAATCATGCATAATCTATTTAATAAAATATGTATACAATATCTTATATTATCGATTAACCTAAATTGCAACCAGGCTCTGGTAACATTGTTGGGGAACACGAGATCTCAAACACATGCAACGGAAGAAAATAAATGATTTAACCGCGTTGCCCGTCACAAGGATCTACTGCAAATTTATGATTAATTGATGAAAGAGATTGAATAAATTTACCACTTGTAGATATGGCTTTAAACAACTTTTGAGAGATGCAATATGTCCTTTGCGAATTAATGAAAAATGTCTCTAACGGGATGCGCTCTCTACCGGTATACACACGACCAAGTCTTGATTGAAGCACGAAAGAAATCAATCTACTAGAATCGAAAACCTCCTTCGACTAATCAACATTTTGATTAGAAATTCAGAATTTTAAGTGAGAGCTAATATTGAGAATTTCGCATTAGGGTTTCAAGTAAATCTTCGCAACCTTTATAGAATTGGGTGTGGGATTTTATTTTCAATAAAATATTACTTTATTTTGAATTCTTAATTTAGAAAATACCCCAAAAATTGAATTCCTAATTTTATTTTCCTAATCCTTTTTTCAGATTTGAAATCTGAAACGGGAAAGGTATCACTATCAACGTTGTCACCACGGGACTGTAACCAAATTTGGTCGCTCCGTTGCCAACTTTTTGTCACGGTCCGTGGCCACATTTGGTCACTGACCGTGACTCTTGTAGTCACCCGTCTTTCACTTATTCTCCTAATGGGTTTCGTAAGCCCACATCGCTTCAAGTTTGCTCTTTGTGCGTGACCATGTAGGCTCATACATCATTGACAATGGCCCCAAATTTCTATTCGATTCATTCATCATATGTGGCCTCTAGTAAGACATTATGATAAACCCAATAATCATGAATATTGATGATTCGACTTAATCTGTTTGTTGTAACTATCATAATCCATTGGTCACTAGATATCTTGATTGAACATAAGGTATAGAGTCGTCACCCTTATATATTCAATCATATTCCTTGATCTCGAGATGACTGAGAATGAAACTCTTTATCAATAGTATGACCATACATTTCCTCCCAGTCATACTCATCAAGAGGCCTTAAACATATACTGTTCCCATAAGTAAATGAAGGACAAATCCCTTGGTCTTCATTCGTTTCCCTCATTCAACTTGTTTTTAAGCCAATCATATCCTTTCATCACCCTATCATAGATAAAGTAGATGAAATGTCAAACTTATAAAGTGACTACATAGGAATCAACGAAGACTCCAAAATTTATGGATTCTCTGATAATACGACAAGTGAGCAGTACTCATGACTGGATCTATGTAGCATGCTCAGGTCAAATTGTCCAATATCATTTCTCTAAATGATATCTATAATATAACCTGACAACCTTTACATATGATTAATAGAGCGTGATCATCAGTCAATCTCATAGTGGTTGCTTATAAAAGCATTGACAAGAGACATGTTGAGTATAATTTCCAGCAATGTCTAAGGGTTCTACTATCAGTAATGACACACTCGATGACTTTAGACGAAATTAATGCTTAACTTATTATCACAACACCATGATAATAAAAGCATTGTTTAATTATTAATAAATAATGTAGCGTAAATACATAAATGTAATTGATATAGAGCACATTTCCTACACAAATACAAGAATCATGTAAGATCTCTTCAATACAAGCTCTACATCTATAATATATGAAGACAATTTAGTTTGTATTACAAAAATTAGAAGAGGATACATCGAAGAAATAGAATCAAACACATCTCACCAAAATTCTATTACACATTTACTCCAGAAGAGTCGTGAGATTAATGTCAAAGAAATACGCTCAAGTGAAAATCTTGCAGATTTATTCACCAAGGCACAAATATCTATTTTTTAGAAGCTCGTATATAGACTGGGCATGCGTCGCCTTCCCAAGTAGCAAAAATAATTCCATCAGCTATTAGGTGGAGCGGAAATCAAGAGGAGCAACAATCTTGAAGATAACCATTCTACAAATATTTTTTTGTCAATTATCAAGGGGGGCAACGATCAAGTTGAGTATCGATTAGGGGAAGCAGAAATTATAAAGTTAGTCACACTTGGATAAAGGTGTGTTGCACTATTTTTCCTTATTCAGGTTTTGTCCTGCTAAGTTTTCTTGAAAAAGTTTTTAACGAGGCAACTTAATGTACGTTCAACGCCACCCAAATTACTTTTTAATCACTTTTCTTCATCTTATTGAATTTTTTATCATGTAAATTTAAATGTAATTATTTATGAATAAAGGGAAAATGACACTTTTGTACACCTAAATATACACTTTTGAAAATTTCATACCCTACATTTTTTTTTCTTTTTCTTAATATCCTGAATTTCATTTTGGGATAATAATTTCAAAATACTCATGAATTGAACCAAAATTCAGGGTACTTTCGGGCCATTTTCTCAAAATACTCATGAATTGAACCAAAATTGAAAAACATTTTTGGTAAATAAATAGCCAGTTGTCCCAAAATGAAATTCAGGGTACTAAAAAAATAGAAAAAATATATATAAAATATGAAAGTGTCAAAAGTGTATATTTAAATACACAAAAGTGTCATTTTCCTATAAATAAATAGTGTAAAACATGTGTCTGGCTATAATGGTCACCACCTCCTTCTCTATCACTTAACACGTGGCATGATTAGATTTTTGGTTAACACCTTCTCTATCACTAGACACGTGGCAAGATTTAGCATAGATGGTAGATGGCTTGTAAACAGTGGCTTATTTTGTATCAATTATACATGTGTACGAAAGAAGAGAATAGAAGAGGTCTTACACTAAATCATATTTAGTTCTCTAAAAAAATCATATTTAGCTTGTTCTTTCTTTACTTAATATCTCATTTGTCATTTATATATTTATAACACATCAGTTATACAAATATATCAATAACATTGCCAAAATTTCTGTAAGAAAAGTTAAAATGAAAGAACGCATGATCGATCATATGTTCTTTTTCATATGTGCATAGATAGCTTCTTCATCTTTATCTAGCAAAGTAACAAAAAGGGTATTGAACTGGAACATTATCTTTACAGAATTGGATGTCTAACTATTGATGGTTGGAATTGAAGCCTGCTTTTTATCTATTTTCTTCTTCAAAACCTTATCAAATTCAACAGCGGTCAATGATAGCACCTGGTTTAGCACCAGCCTTACTCCACTCTCCTTTACAAGTGCATACCTGGGTTTGATCCTCCCTTCCAGACTGTAACCAAAATACTGAGGAAACTTCACTAGCTCTGACCTCGGATAATCCATGGTCAGAAAGAACTCCCACTTTGGTAACAGGTTCTCCGTCAAGCTGAATGTATATAAAGCTCCATACCTAGAAACCATCGTCCTAACTTCCTCCAAACTGTACCCCCTCTCCAAGAAGAATTCCGTTGCAGGCTTCAAATTGGCCTCTATGCTCAATCCAAAAGTCTGGGGAGATCGTTGGAGAAGAACGGTAGCGTCAATCCCTAAGGAACGGAAGTACTCAGCTGTAGGACGTAGATTTTCCTCCACACTGTAACTCACAATAGTTGGGCTGCGTGTTAGAATCTTGCCTATGCTCTCTGCTGAGAGTCCCATTTCATAGAGGAAATCAACTGCTCCCTTCAGTTTCTGCCTGCTATAAGTGAGTAGAGCGGGAAAGCGGAGTATCACTTTTGCCCATTTTTTCTTGTCCATGCCCAAATTTTCTAAGAATGCCATGGTGGGTATTAAGTTCTCAGATAGACTAATTCCACACAGCTGAGGCCTTTTGTGAAGGATGTTACCAATGTCTGATTTTTGTATTCCAAGATCAAGGAAGAAGTCTATTAGAGGCTTGATCTTCCCATCCAAGCTGTAGTACGCAAATGCTGGAAATCTTTTCGTGATCCCCTTGATCTGCTCGAGATCCAAGCCAAGATCAATGAGATATTCAACCCGAGGGGCAAGATCTCCAGCCGGGCTGGTCTCAATGACTCGAGCTATGGCTTTCTGAGCCTTTGAGTTATGTGTTGAGGAAGGCGGAGGGGTTGTTTTTGAGTCTGGTTCTTCTGTGATGGGCCCTTCAGGAAAGTTCTCCACCATGCTTACAAGGGTATCTCTATACTCCTCGAGGAGGGATTCAAGGTAAGGAATGAGAACATCCCTGATCTCAAGAGTAGTAAGCTCCCGTCCTGCATTACCAAGCAAAGAGAAACTAAGTAACTAGAGACAGAAAAATAGATATCAGTGCGAGTAGAGGGAAGAGAAGTTAAATATTCGAACCTACGAGATAGCGAGACTTGTGAACAGAATGGAGCCTTGAGACAAGGTGGTCGGTGAAAAGGTCAGACTTGTTGCTGGTTCTGGCGGCAAGTGCATTGCTGAGACCTTGTTTCTTCAAGAAGAGGGTCAGAACGGCCTTGGCTTCTTCTTTTTCAGATGCTATCAGGGATGAGGAAATCACTCGAACGCCGTGAGATCCATCTACCCCAGAATCAGCTGCTATATGATGATATATATGCAAAACAGAAGAGCATGAGTGCAAAGCAACTATCTGATACTTGGGAAACAAATGCAAATGCTATTTCTAATTGAAGACTCACCTTGGGAAAACACCTTCCCAGGAAATGAAACTCGAACTCGAATCCTGTGCAAGGAATAAATAACAATATTATATCGATTTGCATATTCTGAAATAAAACCCTAATTCGTTCAAACTAGAAATCTAAATGAACCTTATCTACAAACAACAGAAAAATGTTGCTACTGTGCTGAAAGTAAAATCTAGAGTTCAAACCTGGTGGTGAAGGCGGAGGGTGGCGAGAGGAAGGGTAAATAGAAGGCCGAAGAAGAGCTGAGTCCGATTCCGACAGAGCTCATCTTTAACTGAATTTGGGCAGAGAGCGCCCAGAATATTGAATTATGTGTTGGGTGTGGTTCGCTTTTACAGAGCCGAGTCAGTGTGGGCTATCCAACTCGTGAGAACATGGCCGGGTTGGACCCAACCCAAAGAGAGCGTTTTAGGAATATGACTATGAGGACTCATTTCCCGACTCACTTGGTGGGTTCTACCGGGTTATAGGGCGGGTTGAATTCAGTAGACTTAAACCTCCAACTTACACGCCCCAAAATAAACAAAATTTGACAAATTATTAGTTTAGAGTATTTTCGAATATACAGTAAGTATTTAAATTGAATTATAGGGATATGCTTGATTAGCCACGGGATTTCACTGACTATAATTTCAATATGAGAGACGCGATGTTTCTCAGTCTAATGTAGTAAAATGATCAAAATACCCTCGATCATTGTTTAAAATTATAAAATAATGCCATTAAACAATTTATCTCTTGAATTGGACTGAACCAGACTGAATTATAGTGGGCTAAATTGGTCTTGCCCGGTTTAGACCATTCATGTTCCTCTTCCGTCAAAGATGGTCATCACAGGTGGACCTTTGAGACCCAGATCCTCAACCTGGATATGAGTGACCCTCTTAACATTATCTAGATATGAAGTTTATGACATCTATAATTGTTTTCATGCCCTTTGGGTAGTAGCAATATATATTGTAACGTGATTGTAAATTTTCCTCATTATTGTTTTCATTGTAATCTTGTTTTCGTTTATGAACTAACTCATAATCTAACGTGTCATACACGAAATAAAGAAATATCTTAGTTTCATAGAAACGTCATATTTTGAAATTGGAGAACCGTTACACAAATAATCCCTTTGAGCTTGAGATTATATGATTAAAACTTGTGAAATCTATGACAATACATGCTTAAGAATTCTCTTTCGAATAAGGGCTAAGTTCACCAGGTTACTCCTGTATGAGATTTTATTACTATGAAGTAATAGGATTGCAAATTTCTAGTTGATCAATTACTTTTGTTGTTAAGAGGCTTTTTCGTAGTTTATGTATACTTCAGGCAGTATAGGCAGAGTGTTGTCCACGAACCCAATAGTTGTATTCCCAAAACAGTTTAAATGCGAGCTGGGCAGAGAGCACACACCGGGACCATATGACTCACAAGTCTTGAAGGGAAAACAAATTTTTATTCAAAGTTGTACATATTTCGATTTGACATATTTTATCTTCAAACAGAGTTGGCAACAAAAAATTATACCCTTTCAAAGAATTTTATATGGAGCTTATTGGATTTCTTATGCGATATTAGCTTAATTTCCCCACTTTGAACTCTTAAACCTACAAAACATAATTAGCACACTCAGTAGCGGATCCAAAAAAATTGAAGGAGAGCGAAATTTCACATTGAAAAATAATTTTAATAATAAAATACTTACTAAATGCAGATAACAAAACTAATTCGAGTTTGATTATTTATATTTTAGTTGAGTACAAATTTTACTTCCATGTATATATACATACAAAGCGAACCGGTTTACGAGTCTTACAAACCATGTGGTAGGTTGGGCTCGACCTTTAATCGTTTATTAGACGACCCAACCTTGCGCTCAAACTCGGCTCAACTTAGATTACAACTAACAAATATCGATTTTATAACCTAGCAAGAGCTTAAGCGTCTTGTGAAAATCTCAATTTATTTATTCATGATAATAATTTATGTACAGTGTTTTACTGAAACAAAAAACCAATATTATCTTCTTTTTATTTATATTCTTTAAAAATCTCGAATGTAATTATAATTTGAGTTGTGGAAGAAGTTGATTGTATTAAATTAAAATCAAGTATAGTTGATTAAAGTAAAGTGCAATTTTGTTATCAAAATTTTAAAAGCCCAACGACATAAAAAAAATGGTAAATTCCACAAAACCCCCTAACTATACGCGTGTCTCACATGCCCACTTAACTACAAAATCAACCTGTGAGGTACATTAACTATCCAAAAATCTCACTTTACCTTTTTTTGTTGACTTTTATAAAATTATGTTAATTTTTTTGTGAAATGACGAAAATAAGCGTGTATCTGAAAATTTTAAATAAATAAATAAAAATGATTTAGAATTTTTTTCTAATTTTCTCGTTGTATAAAATAAAAAATAGAATTTTGTTAAAAATAATTTTTTTATAAAAAATTTTAAAAATAAAAATTTATTTTTAAACATCGTTTTTTATTTTTATTAATTTTTATAAATAATTTTTTTTAAAAAAATTAATACTAAAATATTTTTGTTATTCTTTGTTTTTGTAAAAGAAAATAGAAAAAAAAAGTTCAAAATCATTTTTATTTATTTATTTTAATTTTTCAGGCACAAGGATATTTTCGTTATTTCACAAAAAACTTAATAGAATTTTGAAGAAAATCAACAAAAAAAAGTAAAGTGAGATTTTTGGATAGTTAAGGCATCTCACATATTGATTTTGTAGTTAATGGGAGTATGTGAGATACGGGTATAGTTAGGGGGTTATGTAAAATTTAGGGATAATGACAGTTTGTTACACTTAACTATGGTGAAATGACACTTTCATACCCTAACTATAAACTTCTTTTTTTTAGTACCCTGACAATGTTTTTGTGACAACCTACCTCTAAAATGTCTAAAATGCCCTTGGTTTAAGAAACTAAAATCAAATTGGTTCAATTTGGTTTAACACCCATAATTAAACCGGTTCAACTTCAATTGAACCGGTTCTTCTTCTTCTTCAACGAACAGGAGCGTGACGCCCACGCGCTCGACGAGCTTGGCGAGCACCTCCCTGACCTCGGCGAGCTTGTCGTCGGCGTTGGTGTTGGGGTCGCTGACGGAGCGCTTGTCATTCACGTGCCCGGCGCCTTATCGGCGACGCTCAGGCGAGACCATGAAATTGACGAGCCTTTGCTCGGAATTGCCTCTCGAACTCGCCGCCTGAACCAAACAGACCAAAACCTCCGACCCTGCGTCCTTTTTGTCCTCAGAAGCGACCTCCATTAGAGACTGCTTCGAGCAGGTCGTGGTGGTCATCGTTGCCGGAGAGGTTGCAACAGAGGACGTCGACGACAAAGAAGAAGTCGGAGACAGTGAAATCGGGATGAGATTCGGACAGCAGTGCCGATGAGTTTCTCGTCCTCAGACAGCATCGCCCTCTCGAAGAAGATGGTGGTGGCTGAGGTTTCATGCGACGTCTTTTTTGTCGATTCAGCCTCGTCAGAGCTTTGACAGAGAAAGACATCCTGCAACTTCTCCGACCACAACGCCGGAGTACCTCACCCATAAGCTTCCCTGGCCTGCAAGCCGAGCCCACCTCCGCCGTCGAGACCACTTGCGGCGAAGCTCGAGAGAAACCCAGATCTGGTTTGAGTTCCAGCAGAAACAATCAAGGACCGAGGAAGTAAACATCCACCTCGACCTGGCTCGTGTTGTCGACGGCCCAACAAACCCCGATCTGTCCTGTTCGAGTCTTCAAACACCAGAATCATCACCGGAGCTCGCCGGAGAAGAAGTTGCGACAAGACATCCACCACAAAACCTGCCTTCTGACCAAACCCACCTCCTCATCATGCCAAAATGGCTAAAATAAGCTAAGGATGGCCGCCGGAGAGCTTCGCTGGAGACCGGCAGCACCTCCGGCGACCCAAAGAAGAAGAAGAAAAGAGAGAGTTATTATTATTATTATTATTATTATTATTTTTATTATTATCAAGAACCGGTTCAATTCTGGTTTTTAAATCAAATTGAACCAATTTGATTTTGGTTTCTTAAACCAAAGGCATTTTGGGCATTTTAGACATTTTAGAGGTAGGTTGTCACAAAAACATTGTCAGGGTACTAAAAAAAAGAAGTTTATAGTTAGGGTATGAAAGTGTCATTTCATCATAGTTAGGTGTAACAAACTGTATTTATCCTAAAAAAACTGTTGAAGCTCATCGCTACATTATTTTATGAAAATTTGTGAGTAACAAGACTTGCATTCATAGGAAAAAAAAACTATTATTTACCGCTAAACTAATTTACTATTTTACAAACTTAGGATAACTACATATTGCGATTAGGGGTAAACAAAATTTTGCTTTACAAATTTTTTAATTCTTGAGCCAAGGGAGGGCGGCTGCCCCTAAACCAACCCGTGTGAGCAGACCCGTGAAGTTATTACGTGTAATAAATACAAAATTAAGAATAAGAGTTACTAACATGTGAGTCAAAATGTCTTTAAAATTAAGTGCAATGCTCTCGCTTCAAATTCAACATTTAAACTCATTATTATGACTAATTATTAGTTTACTTGGTTAAACATTTAAATTCTTTACAAAACTAAAGACATGTTGAACCCAAAATTTTAAAATTGTTGGGAAAGAAAGTTGATGAACATGAGGTTCATGTAAGCCTGAAATTTACAAATTTTTAAAATTTACGGAACTCAAAATTCTGAACCAAAGAATAAATGTCGAACTACATTATGAGATACCGAGACTAAAACTCGAGGTTTTAAAAGGTAGAACAAGTAGTTCTACATACCGCAAAATATGTTATCCTCTGGATAATTATTTGGAACATATTTTAATTGTGTTATTATTATATATATTGTATATTTGTGTATAATATTAGCAACCCGAAGCTTGCTAAGATTATGGCATCTTGAATCCGAAGTTTCAAGATTGTCCGAACTTTTTTTATTGAACTTAATGTTCATGTAAACTTGAAGTTTACAATAATTGGAATTTATAGAACCCGAAATTCTTATCATAGATTATACTATGAGGTGTAAAAATTAAAACTTGAAAAATTAATATTTAGAACATGAAGTTCTAATATTTAAAACATGAAGTTCTAAAAGTCATGCTGAATAGATCAAGGATCTCGATGATCCATATGTCATCATATTATTCCTAGCCGACGAGCAGGATATTTTGTTCATATTTCATTCATCAAGATATATTTTATTGCTCATGAAGTTGCAATATTGGGAGAAAATTAAAGTGCATGTATCGCTGAAACAAAATGAATCATCAAACTAGCCCCGTAGGCAGTTCATCATTCTCTAAAGTGAATGCGACAAATTATGATGATTATCCTCCTTTCAAGAGAGGCCAATGCTCTAGTCAACGTCGTTGTCGCGGCCGTTGGAGCAATAAGTTTCACCATTGTTGGTGTTAACAATAAGAAGTATTGTTGAATTGATTGTATTGTGAATTACAAGAGACCTCTATTTATAGAGGTAATATAAATAAAATAGGAAACCCTAATACAAGAAAGAAAAGGAAACATAAATATAAGAAACTAAATATAGGAAACCTAATATAATCTAACAGCCCCCCTCAAACTCAATGCGGTGAAACAAGAATTGAGTTTGAAGCTTGATAGTATTGAGTTGTGGCGAGGGTTGCGGCTGCCAAGAATGTTGTCGAAGTGATGTGGCGAGGACTGAGGATGGAGGATGCGTGCCGCTCACGGCCAATGGTAGATGCCTGATGCCTGATGTATGATGCCAGACGCGCTGAACGGACGCCGTACTGAACTAATCATAATATGTTCTAGTCTTTTTCCCTCCTTGGGAGTTGGAATCTTCAAAAGGATTTTGTTGATGCTCATCAATCCTCTCACGTGCGATTTCCGAATTACGAGATGTATTTTTCGGATTACGGGATTTCCGAATTACGAGATTGTACACATGGACTATGGCCGCCGGCCAAAACAAATGTCATAGAGGACGAAAAAAGAGCAAGATAAGAAACGAGCAATCCAAAAAAATAATATTCCAACCGAAGCTAGTTGAGATGCAAGACAAGGAGAACACATCGAGATAGCGACAAATGGCCGGCGGGTACTTTCTAGTTATTGGAAGAAAGCATAAGAGAGAAGGACCAATCAAGCAATTTGAAACATCTACAACTCCATCATCATTCTTGACCAACTACCTTCAACCTCGTAACCCAAATTACAGAAGCGGAAAAAATCAATTAGAAGGCAAAAATCAATTAGAGCCCAACATGTTGACTTGATCGGGGTTTGGAGTGAGACGGATTGCCGAGAGCAGATCGAAGTTGGGTGATGATGACGCAGTGGCTATGGTGCTAGCGCCGGCGAGTCCGAGAGGCCGAGGAACGCCTCGAGCAGGCGGTCCGCGTGGTGGCAGGCCGGAGCGAAGCCGGGGCTTGCGGCGGTGGAGGAGCTCGCGGACGCTTGAAGATCGCCCCCGCCGGCGAACTAACTGGTCGGAATTGACGAGGGGAATCTGTTGCTGCTGGTGGTGAGTGGATTTGGCAAGAAAATTGCGTCGTCGATGTGAGCCGATCGGAGGAACGAAGAACAGAGGCTCACTTGATGGTTTGATGCCGATGACAGAACCAGATGATTTTTTATTACAGCATCGGACACTGTCCAGTGACGGAGCCTCGTGAATATTTGCGAAAGCGATTTCGTAGCCTCACCCGCCTATTGCTACTACAAATCACCGACAAGTGGACAAAGCAAAAAAAGCAGAATCAATTGAGATTGAATTGCCTCGTCCACCCGTCAGAATCACAAATCATTGACGAGTGGGTAAAGTGAAAAATTTGTAGAGATTTTGCCTAGGATCAATATGGCTCTGATACCATGTTAACAATAAGAAATATTGTTGAATTGATTGTATTGTGAATTACAAGATACCTCTATTCATAGAGGTAATAGAAATAGAATAGGAAACCCTAATACAAGAAAGAAAAGGAAACATAAATATAAGAAATTAAATATAGGAAACCTAATATAATCTAACAGTTGGAGAAATGACAAAACGTTCCAACAGAAGTGCAACAAATTTGAGAGGCGTGATAAATGAAAATGCCCAAAAAATGCACTCCCAAAGTAGTGAACATGCATGTTTTAGATGCGGTGTAAAAGAACATCGGGCATGTACCTGCAGTACTCTCATGCATTTGGTGGTCTTGTATCAAACATCAATTAAGGGAGAAGAAAATGTCGTAGGGACGAACTTTATGGATAACTCGGATCCTGCATATCTGACATATTTAAATGTCTCTGAATTTTTTTGAAATGACAATGGAAATGTAGGAAATTTGATTTTTGATGATGTAGCATAAAACTTTGTTGACTAATCTTGGGATTATAATAAATTATGTTTTTGTCTAATGAAATCCTTTTAAATGTTTGTAGTCTAGTGATATGTTTTTCTTTTATGAAAGGATATGGATTCCAAAAATGAATCATCAGTTGACAAAAACGTTAATGATGTGTCTATTGTTAAATCCGCCACTACACATACAACTTTTAAAGAAAAGAAATATTTTTCGTGTCTAACCTTGGTTGAGTCAAATGTTAATACTATTATGAGTTTTGCAAATATTATAGAATACCCCAGAAGAGCTTCTATATTGTTGCGAAATGATACCCAGTTAGAATCCATAATGCTTTATTTGCTAGTCGATCCAGAAGAAATCTACTTACCTTTAAGGATATCCACAGTGATGGATATCATATTGAGACCACAAATGAAAATGAAATTGAGTTTTTTTGTATCACATTAAGTGATTGTGGTGAAAAGCGTGTATTGAAAAAATGATCTGTTCTATCATCTATGTTGTATTTTACAATAATAAGATCAGTTGAAGCAAACACGAGTTTGAACCAGAAGTTCAATAATCATAATATTTGTATGCTTTGACATAATTGTTTTGGTCATCCAGAATCAACAATGATGTGTAGGACTGTTGAAAATTCACGTGTACATTCATTGAAAAGCAAGAAGCATTTTCAGTCCAATGAAATAATTTGTACTGTTTGTTCACAAGGGAAATTAGTGGCCCGGCCATCAAAAACCAAGGTTAGTACCGAATCTCTATCACTCATGAAGAGAATTCAGAAGGATATATGTGGCCATATTCACCCATTTAGTGGACCATTTAATTATTTTATAGTTCTGATTGACGCATCCAGCAGATGGTCACATGTGTGCTTACCGTCAACTAGTAATGTTGCATTTGCAAAATTGTTAGCACAAATCATTAAGTTGATGGCACATTTTCCAGATTATCTGATAAAGTCTATTCGTCTTGATAATGCTAGTGAATTCACATCCAAGACATTTGATGATTGTTGCATGTCATTAGGGTATTGATATTGAGCATCCCTTTTTGCATGTGCATACCCAAAATGGTTTAGCAGAATCTTTCATTAAACGTATACAGATAATTGCACGAACATTATTAATGCAATCAAAATTATCAGTTTCCGCTTGGGGACATGATTAATTACATGATGCTTCTTTAATTCTTTTAAGGCCAGTACATATCATCGATACTCTTATGCAACTTGTGTGTGGACATCAACCTGATATATCTCATTTATTTTGGTTGTCTTGTGCAAGTGCCTATTACACCCCTTCAACGTCCAAAAGTGGGACCCCAACGACGATTGAAGATTAATGTTGGTTTTGATTCACCATCAATTATCAAGTGTCTTGAGCCCTTGACGGGTGACCTATTTACTGCACGACATGCCGATTGTCATTTTGATGAGACGACTTTCTCACATTTGGGTGAAAATAAAAAGCCTCCTAAAATTAGGCGTGAAATTGAATGTAAAGTAAATTTCATGTCTCATCTAGGTCCACGTACATCACAATGTGATAAAGAAGTACAAATGCAAAATGTTCCAAATCAAACGTCTTATGCATTTGCAGATACATCAAAAGTGACAAGGTTATACATAAATGCTATCAACGCACATGCGAGAATTAAAGTTAATGATGATAATTTGAAATCAGCAGTCGATTCCTCTAGTACATGCCAAAATTGTGAGAGGCTATTGGGGGCAAAATATATTAATCCCCGTAAACGAAAAAATGAAATGAATAGACAAATAGTTCGAGCAGAACTATCGGTTCCTGAAGAACCATTGGTTCCCGTAGAACCATCAATTCCAAAAGAAAATGAAAGTTCTAAAATTCATGAAGAATTACAAGCACTTGGAAATGAGGAATTACACATGAACCATTCCTACACTGATGAATATTAGGATCGAAAATCGATTAACATCGATGAAGTCTTTGCATTCACAGTGGCATATGAGATAATGAATGATTTTGATTTTTAGCCACGTAGCATTGATGGATGTCGTGAAAGACATGATTGGCCAAAGTGGGAAGAAGCAATTCAAGAAAAATTGACTTCATTCTCAAAACGACAAGTCTTTGGACCCATAATTCGAACACTAGAAGATGTTCGACCAACTGGATACAAATGGGTATTCACAAAGAAAAGAAATGAGAAAATAAAATTGTTCGATATAAAGTTAGACTTGTAGCCCAAGGTTTTTCTCAACGACCTGGGTCGATTTTGATGAAACATATTCACCTGTAATAGATATAATTATTTTCAGATACTTGATCAGTTTGACAGTTTCTAAAGAGCTGGATATGTATCTTATGGACGTTGTCACTGCCTATTTATATGGTACGTTGGACACGAATATTTATATGAGACTCCTTGAAGGAATTAAATTGTCTGAAGCAATTAAAAATAGTCCAAAGAATTTGTATTCGATCAAATTTCAAAGGGTATTGTATGGACTGAAACAATCTGGTAGAATGTGGTATAATCGTCTAACGAACACCTTACTAGAGAAGGCTATAATAATAATGTTATATGTTCATGTGTATTCATCAAGAAAACAAATCTCGAATTTGTTATTGTGGCAGTATATGTTGATGATATGAATTTAACTGGGACTCCTGAAGAGATCCTAAATTTTGGAAAATATCTCAAGAAAGAGTTTGAGATGAAAGATTTGGGGAAAACGAAATATTGTCTCAACCTGCAAATCGAGCGTATTTCGGGTGGAATTTTAATCCATCAATCTGCATATGTTGAGAAACTCCTGAAGCGTTTTGATATACAAAATGCTCATCCACTAAGTACTCCAATGGTCGTTCGGTCTCTTGATCCTAAAAATATCATTTCCGCCCCAAAGAGATAGATGAAAAGTATCATATCTAAATGCAATCGGGGCTTTATTATATCTGGTGCAATGTACAAGGCCAGATATAGCTTTTGCGGTAAATGTACTCGCAAGATTTTGCTAAGAACCAACAAGACGACATTGGAACATAATTAAACATATATTTCGTTATTTAAGTGGAACCAAAGATTTAGGATTATTATATTCGAAATCTTCAAATGTTGTTGGCTTGATCGGATATGCAGATGTTGTACACCTTTCCGATCCTCATAAAGCACGCTCCCAAACATGATATGTATTTACTTGCAATGAAACAACAATATTCTCCCGCTCTTCGAAGCAGACTTTGGTTGCAACATCGTCTAATCTTTCAGAAATTCTAGCTTTACATGAAGTTAGTCGGGAATGCGTGTTCTTGCGATCAGTCATTCAACACATACGAGATGCATGTCAAATTTACTCGATTACAAGTTCCCCTTTCACAGTATATGAAGACAATACAACGTGTATAACTCAAATCTTAAGAGGATACATTAAAGGAGATCGAATCAAGCACATATCGCCTAAATTCTTCTACACTCATGAACTCCAGAAGAGTAATGAGATCGATGTCAAGCAGATCCGGTTCATTGAAAATCTTGCATATGTGTTCACTAAAACTTTACCGACATCCACCTTTGAGAAGTTAGTATGACGAATCGGCATGCGTCGACTTAGAAAACAACCGAAGTAACTATGTCTGTCAACAGGGGAGCATCGATCAGAGGGAGCAAGAATATGAAGATAATCACACTCTGAACCGTGAGCTGCACTCTTTTTCTCTTATTTAGGTTTTGTCCTACTGGAGTTTCCTGAAAAGGTTTTTAATGAAAGAGAATTAAACACGTCCAACATCACTTGTTTAATTATTGATGACTGGTGGTGTCCAAGAAGAAGTGTTATAAAATGTGGCCACCACCATCATGACCCTACTTATTCATTTCACCATACCCCTACTTAGTCATTTCAGCCATATCATTATTTTGGGGCATAATTGAGTGTATATTTGTTCATCATTTAATGCACACTATTCTCTTTTTGCTTATAAATGAGAGAGGTGTGGAATGAGAAAAATAGATCACCCGAGAGCAAATTTCTTCTTCCATTCTTCACTTGTAATACTTTATTTTATTCTCATTTTTAATGCTTTAATGTCTTTCAATATTAATTAATTTTGGTTGCTTTTAACATTATAATTAACACACTTTTTCACGACCCAAACGACAAGGTTATGTTACCAATTAATGCAAAAAAACAAAGTTATCTATCAAAATTGTGTAGATAAATCGACATAAATTCATCTCTAACAAGTTTGTGATTGCAAACATCCAATATATGCTATGTGAGTTCAGTACCGAACAATAATAAGATTTTGAATAATATAGAACACACATATTTACTTGGTTTAATTTGCAATATGCCTACATCCACAAAACGAGGATGAGCTCTTGTTTTATTAAGAATATTTTCGAGAATTATAAATCTCTCTATTCTTCAAGACAACCTTGATAATTTACAAATAAGCATTTCTCTTTTGTCATTGACAAATAGCTCCAACAGGTACATGACAAGTCAAGAAATTGTCTTTCATTTTATATAGGCATGAAGAGAAACCTTCTTTTCTTTTCTTAGGTTGAAAGCCAGAGAAACTTCCATTCATTTTCTTATTTCTTGGCCAACACTTCATAAATAGGTAGATAACTTGATCTTCCCTTATTTAGTTTCTTGGTCTACTCCATAAATTAAAAAAAAAAGAAAGAAAATTGTTGCTTAGAATATGACAGTTGTTGGGTGCACAAAGATTTTCATCATCTATCCCACTACCTTAAATTTTAAAAAAAAACAATAATGTTTTGGTTCTTTCTCATGCATATTAAACCTCAAAATATGTGTCCTTTTAGGCTTTAGATTCCACATTTGTTGGCAACCCATCATAAAAAGATTGCAATAAGTTGTAATTAAGGATGCTCAAATACGGAACTGATAATTCGAACCAAAGATCGAACAAGTGGTATATGATTTTCAAAATCTAAATTTATAATCGGTCAAAATTTTGTTGAGACTAGACTTTTAGTTTACTATAAAATCTAGACAATTTTTGCGGACAATTATGACGATAAATAAAATATATAAAAAACAAAATTGAACTTGAAATTAGAAAATATAAGGATTTAGTTCCCTGATAAATCTGAACACTAGTTGTAATTAATTTATGACTATAAAATTCAACAATATCTCATTACATTTGAATTTTATCAACTGCTTCTTCGGCATTATTAGTATATTCACCCAAAGATGAATTCAAGGAGTTTGGTAAACATCAGTACCTGGAGGCATCGTTTCCCCCCAAAAAATATAGTAAATTGAACAATTCCAAGCAAGTGAATGATATAAAATTGAAGATGGTTGCACCAAGAATACATTTTCTCAAAGACCCATCAGCGTCCAATATCTCAGCCTCATAACCTTACAAAAACCATGACATATACCAATTTGACAAATGCCAAGTTGACTAGAATGGGTCAACCATGTACTTGATTACAGTACTAACATATAATGAGAAATACACAGCTGATCTCTTGCCAGAATCGTCAATGGAGCTCCTCAAATATTGCGTTTTCACGCTTCTTATTGTTGGTCTTGTTTCGAACTTGCCAGTTTTGGCACAGCAAGGTATGTCAACACTTAATTAATAACAAAAACTCACTCACTATAATTCTAACAATTAATTAATGATAAGATGGTATGATATGTAGATTTCTTGAGCTATGATTGTGGGTATGAGGGCGAGACCTACAGTGACGAGAAAACAAATCTCCCATACAGTTCAGACAGAGGCATGAGCGACGGGGGAGCTAGCATGAACACAACGTCGGACAATGTGGAGCGTCAATTCCGGTCGGTGAGAAGCTTCCCAGAGCAAAACAGGAATTGCTACTCCCTGAGAGCAACTCAGGGCCCAAACACATCTTATCTCATCAGAGCCTCATTCATGTACGGCAATTACGACGGGTTGAACAAGACACCGGTTTTTGACCTGAATCTGGGTGTCAATTTCTGGGCCACCGTCAGATTCGGGAGAGTTGACGAGATCGTACGGTGGGAGGTTGTTCACGAGGCAGCTACGGACCGTCTGGATGTGTGTGTCCTCAACAATGGTTCGGGCACTCCCTTCGTGTCGGTGTTGGAGCTCCGACCATTGCCCGAAACTGCTCTTTACAAGATTGCTCCCTTTCCGTTTCTTGTTCCCTTCAGGCGCTTGAATTTCGGGGCTCCAACAAATCTAACAGTAATCAGGTCAGGCTTAACCACATTTCAATCACTAACTTATTATTAACTACTCTTGATCATCAATTAACATATATAACATATCCAGGTTAATTAAATTACTTAATTGAGGAGTGAAATATATATGGGTCCAGTTTGGTTCTATATATCTATCCCTTTCTAGTATTAATCTTTTTTCGGGAAATGATAAAAATATTTTTTTGTTATACTCTCTCACTTTTAATTGAATTTTATTATTTCTTAAAAATATATGCATACTAAAGAATAAAAAAACTTTAAAACACATTTTTGTGAATATTACAACATATGCCACATTTTTGTTACTACCCCTATTTTTTTCAATATAACTTAGCATGCATATATGTGCATAATAATGTTTTTTAATAGTTTTAGAACTTCAATAATTGAAAATCTCAATATGGGTGTATATATAAATTATTAATTGAGATGAAAATACGCATAAAAGATAAGAAAATGTGTTACATTATATTTAGTTTCCTATATTTATGTTTCATTTTCTCTTTTGTATTAGAGTGTCCTATTCTATTCCTATTTCCTCTATAAATAAAGGTCTCTTGTAATTCATAACATCAATCAATTCAATAATACTTCTTATTATTAACTAACATGGTATCAGAGCCAAAACCAATCATTGGTTAGATCTCAATGAGGTTCTAGTTTTGCCCACTCGTCGATGGCTTGTGATTATGACGGGTGGGCAAGGCAATTCAATCACTCCAATCTCTATCGCTTCCGCAAACAATCAATTATGAATCCCGCAATCAAAATTTTCCATTGTCAACGATGTTGTAGCCACATAGAAGTGAATGAGACGGAGAGGGGAGCTCTCTCGTCCTTTGATGAGCCGCCACTTCTTTTTGATTAAAGAACTAAATACGATTTTGGAAGGAGGGACAAGGGTGAGTTGGTGAGCCGCCATAACCATCTCCTTCTCTGCTGTCACCGGCTTCAGCTTCATGTCAAGAACTGCACCTATTGTTCTGAGGTTGCTGCACGGTTACAACCAAAGATTCCTATTTGTCATGGGAAGACACTTAGATGCACATGCCATATGCATGCTTCAAGAATGATGATGGAGTTGATGATGCTTCAAGTTGCTTGATTGGTCCTTGTCTCTTATGCTTTCTTTCAATAACAAAAATACCCGCCAGCCATTTGCCGCCATCTCGGTGTTCTCCTTGTCTTGCATCTCAATTAGCTTCGGTTGAAATATCTTTTTTGGATTGCTCGTTTCTTATTTGGCTCTGTTTTCGTCCTCTATGACATCTGTTTTGGCCAGCGGCCGTAGTCCACGTGTACAATCCCGTAATCCGGAAAAGCTATCCCGTAATTCGGAAATCCCGTAATCCGGAAAATGCATCCCGTAATTCGGAAATCGCACGTGAGAGGATTGATGAGCATTAACGTAACCCTTTTGAAGGTTCCAACTCGCAAGGAGGGGAAGAAGACCTGAACATATTATGATTAGTCCAGTACAGCGTCCGTTCAACGCATCATACATCATACATCAGACATCAGACATTAGACATCCTCTACCATAAGCATCGCGCATCAAACATCCTCCAGCATCAAACATTCTCTTCAAACTCAATTCTTGTTTCACCGCATTGAGTTTGAGGAGGCCTGTTAAATTATATTTAGTTTTTTAATTTATGTTTCCTTTTCTCTCTTGTATTAGGGTTTCCTATCCTATTTCTATTAGTCTATAAATAAAAGTATTTTGTAATTCACAACATCAATCAATTTAATAATACTCTTTATCATTGACAAAGTGTTTTATATAAGTTAGGTGAAACAGGAAAACACTTGTATGCATTCAAAGAAAATGGCAAATGATGATTTGTGGACTTAAAATTTTGTCAAACTATATATATAATCAAATGATCATAAAATTTACTTATGTCAATTTCCAGATCCATACACATCCTTAAGCTGTATATAAAACAGTGTACTTGTTAATTAATCTGAGGATTCACTGTATAATATGATCAAAATGTACGTGTCAGGTACCCTGACGACATTGTTGATCGGATATGGGTGGCTCCGGCGGCCGCCCTGACGAGCAACACGACGGCGATCACGGGGTCAATTCTAAACGGAAACTTGAGCGGAAGGTACGAGGTACCGCCGTCAGTAATGAGGACGGCAGCGGAGGCCAGCAACAACGGGTCTTTCCTGTCATTCAACTGGGTGCCCCTGATATCCAGGTGCTATGTGTACATTCACCTGGCTGAGGTGGCGACTCAACAGGGCGACGTCAGGGAATTCGACATATTCTTGAACAACGACACACGCCCTTTCCAGAAAAAGGGGTATAGGCCTGAGAGCTTCGCCGACACTTTGGTGACAGACGCTTACGTGGGAGGAGACAGAATTTCTCTTAATCTCAGCAGGACAGACCTTTCCACTCTCCCTCCCATTCTCAACGCTATAGAGATTTATATGGGTCTCCCCATGCTGCTTTCTCCAACCATTCAAACAGATGGTATGTATTAAATATTGTTTGTTTTCTAAGAACATTATCATCAAATATATATTCATGCAGTTGATGCAATGGAGGAAGTCAAATCAGCATACTCCCTGAAGAAGAACTGGCAGGGAGACCCATGTTTTCCTGCAACATACCGCTGGACCGGCATTGAATGTACCACCGATGGAACTCGAAGAATCACTTCGCTGTGAGTACAAACTATGAACTATGATCTCCAAGTCCATCTCTCATAACTATCAACTTTTCTATGTAGGAAATTGAGTTCCAGTGGCTTGAGTGGACCCATAGATCCTTCACTATCTGGTCTCACATCTTTAGTGCACTTGTAAGTTCAAGCGCTCCTTCTTTAATCAAAATTAGTGACTTATGATGAGTGATGGTTTTATGTGTTTCGGTGGTTGTTTCTCAGAGATTTATCCAACAACAGCCTGATTGGAGCTGTACCTGAATTTCTAGGACAAATGCAATCTTTAAAGTTCTTGTGAGTACTGTACTAAATTACTAATCATTAATTAAGGTTGTACTTTTTGTCGGCAAATGCAAAATGTTATTAATATTGACAACATGTAATGTAATGTTTCTGAGCAGAAACTTAACAGCCAACAAGTTCAATGGTACAGTTCCTGCGGCTCTTCTTGAAAAAGCAAATAGCAACAAACTGCAACTATAGTATGTTGACGATCCAATATGTATATATGCTTTATCAACAAATTGTGCTATTGTTTTTTAATGTTTACTGATCAGTGTCAACTTTTGATATTTTATTTGTGCAAGTTTGGACGATAACTTGTGTCCTTCGGGTTCTTGCGACAAGAAGAAAGAGGCACCTGTTGCTGCCATTGTAGGATCGACTTTTGCAGTTCTGCTCCTCCTTGTAGCAATTGCTGTCTTCTGCTGGCTTAAAATGAAAAAAAGAGGTGCACATTCAATATATGCCAATTAATCCTTCATTAATTGTAATGAAATATCATTTAATTTCTGAAATGGTTGGAGGGGACACATCAGCGTTTGAGCATCACACTGTTTGTGGTGAGGTATAATTAATCCCAAGTAAAAGTCGATCGTATATATATGTGCACAATCGACTTGTAGTCTTAAATAAATCGTCTTACAAATTAAAATAATCTGCAGTTAACAAAGCGAAGGATGAGGATGGGAAAGTGGAGACAACCCGTGAAGATCACAAGGCATTGCACTCTAATGGAGCCTTCGCAGAGCCATATGAAAGAAATGTGCCATTTGGGTCCAACAACCCTATGTTTGTGTCCGGAGAAGAAGTGATGCCATTGGACTTCAAGAACCCACAGTTCACTTTCTCCGAGGTTAAAACAATAACCGACAACTTCAACAAGGTCATCGGAAAGGGTGGATTCGGATCAGTGTACTATGGTTGTCTGAACGACAACACTAAGGTTGCGGTCAAGATGCTTTCTGCATCGTCGCTTCAAGGGTCGAAGCAATTCCGAGCAGAGGCAAGACTTTTAATGACTGTTCATCACAAGAACTTGACTTCACTTGTTGGATATTGCGACGAAGGTCCCAATATGGCACTCATCTACGAATACATGGCCAACGGAGATTTACAAAGACTCTTATCAGGTATGCTTATCAAACTAAAATTTAACGAATCCGAATGAAGAAAATAACATGAAAAGAAATGATATACTCATCATCGGTCATCAATATGTGAATAACAAGTCAGGTATCATGAAATGTAACCTTGATTGGATCGGGTTTATGAGGTATTTCTCTAGTACGACAATTCATTGACCAAATAGAAGTGATGTATTAATTTTTGAAAAACAAGAGACTTGTTTTGAGGCGGGTGTGTGAATTTGTGAACGCAGAAGGTGATGCAGGTGGATTAAGTTGGGAAGAGAGGCTTGGGATTGCGATAGATGCGGCACAAGGTCAGTAACTAATCCAACTTTTCATTACCTTAGACTTTTCATCATCATCATCATCATCATCATCATGTTCTTCTTCTTCTTAATTACAATTTGATCATGTCTGAAATTTGGTGTGAAATTTAGGGTTGGAATATATGCACAATGGAATCAAGCCACCAGTAATCCACAGAGATGTCAAGACTGCCAATATCTTGCTTGATGAGAAATTTCAAGCCAAAATTGGCGATTTCGGCCTCTCTAGAATGTTGGCCGTTGAATCCAAAAGTTATGTCACAACTAACGTTGTTGGAACAGCAGGGTACCTCGATCCCGAGTAAGTATTTATCCATTACTATGATTTCTTTCACAACTTTTAATTTTGAATACATCAGAGATTGTTCACTCAATCCTTAGTGACAAGAAAATGTGTTAAGTTAAGTAAATCCTTATTTGTTTTCACAGGTACTTTGAGACCCAAAAGCTGAACGAAAAGAGCGACGTGTACAGCTTCGGAGTGGTTCTGCTGGAGGTGATCACGGGGCAAAGACCGATAGTGAAAGAGCGAGAACCTACGTATATCACGCAATGGGTGGCGTACATGGTGGCGAGGGGGGACATTGGGAACATAGTTGATCCGTACATAGGAGGCGATTTTGACACAAACTGTGTGTGGAAAGCTGTTGAGATTGCGATGGCTTGTGTGGCTCACTCCTCAGCCAAGAGGCCTACCATGACCCATGTCCTCGGTGAGCTCAACAAGTGCTTGGATATGACCCGACCCGACACCAGATCCGATAATTCTATAGAAATGTTGGGCCTCAACCTTGGGACAAGGATGAGTATGAATCCTGCGGCTCGCTAGCTGGTAGGACTAGTCACTGTGATACGTGCATAACTCATGAATAAGTCACAAACTTGATTCCTTGTGTTTACAATTTTATCATCAATATATTTTCGATTATAATAGTTACAAACTCTTCAAAGCTCTGGACTTCTGAATATTACAACCTGTGACATTGCCAACTTGACACTCCATATATATTTGGAACGATGAAATATGTTTGTGTATTCAATCCACCGAGATTTCTTTTACAAAAAAATGAGTCTCAAAATTTTTCGCATTGATAAAATTGTTGAGAAATGGGACCCAAATGCAACGCCAAAATGGGCTCGTGGGCCTACCACATTTTGTCAGACCTTATTAATTCCCAACCTTTTCAAAATTTTGTTTATTATTTTTTGGAATTAATTGGTCAATTAGAAACCAGACCCTAATATTTATCTGTGATTTAATTTTAGGGATAATTTCAGGTGGCTACGCCTAGATTTTACTGTTTTTCACCCACGTACACCTAAATTTTTTTTTTTTCCAGCTGACTACGTCTAGAATGTGCAAAATTTTCACTTTACACTTTTCGTCCAATCTTGTTAGTTTTTAACGTTTTTCCATATGAAATGACTAAAATACCCTTATGGTTAAATGAGTTATTATAATTGAATTGAAAAGACTAAAATGCCCTTAACTATTCATCTAATTTTCAAACACATGCCATCCTCCACCTCTTCTTTCTCTTCACCATTTCTCTCTTCCACCACTCAATGCCGGTGAGCTTCCACCACCACCACCACGGCGGAGCACTCCAGCGACGGTTCCGGCGAGGACTCGTAATAATTAATGTAGGGTCACCGGAGATGCGGCCGGCCTCCAGCGACGCTCTCCGATTGCCCGTCCTTATTTAGGCTCCGGATCCAACAGTCTGGAAATCGCCCACTCTGTTCTCGTTCTTCGGCGAGGACCTCTTGGTTAAGATCCAGCAGTAGCAATTCGACTTCGACCGTCTCGTTTCTCAACATGTAAGCCGATTTTACTTTTCCAATTCTCGAATCGGTTCTTGTTTTTTTTCTGGGATTTTGATTCTAATTTGGGTCTTGTTCATTGATTACAGATGGAGAAGGTGAGGGTGGAGATTGAGGAGAAGAGGAAGAGACAAGCTCGGTGGATCGTGGAGGTTTTGGAGGAGGGAATGGTGAAGAGGCCCCGAGCGAAAGAGGAAGAGATCGTTAAAATCGGGAAGATGAATTGGGCTCTAGAGGAGAGGGTCAAGTCCCTGTGCGTCGAGAACCAGATTTAGCGCGATTTGGCCCAGACCAACGAAGCCACCGCCAATGCTCTCCGCGCCAACCTCGAGCAGGTCCTCGCCCACCAACAACCCGCCGCCGCCGGAGGCCCCTGTTGGGGGAAAAAGCAGTCTCCCCTCTCTCGCGCAACAACACGCGGTCGCGGCAAGTACAAATAAACCGGTAAGATACCGAGTCGAATCCACAGGGACTAATGAGGGTCGTAGACATCTCCTAGGGGTTTTAGGATAAGCACCCCCGAACCGAAAATGCGCAAAACAAACTAGCTTGCCTAATTAACACACTAAGACTTTGTTCACAAGATATGGACAATCGTTCAAATCCGAAAGGCCTCTACTCCTACAAACATGTTAATAACCCGTGGAGCCACCTTTTTCCACCATACCAACACAAACCCAAATGCTAAATTAGATGCGCGAATATCCGATTTATTAGCTAGACGTTTCTCAAGTTTATGTCTAGTTTGCCAAGAGTAACTATGCCAACTACAAGATCTTAAATGATGCACGTGTTGAAAACTTTGTGACCCTCGAGTTAAAAGCTCATGATGGATATTAAGGGGAGGTTTTATCTATGAAGTGAGCATTTTTCCTTACATTCTCTCCCAAAGTGTGTTTGTGTTTCCCTTTGTTCACATTCCTACTTCTCATGATTTGAGACTATCCCGTATTTGGCCTTTGTGTAGCGATTTGTCATTGTGACATTAGGCATTTGATTTGTGGGATCTTTTTGTAGCTTTTTGTGTGAGGAATGGTTTCTTTGTACAAGGGTTTGTGAGCTTTTTCATTGTATCCCATCATGTAGACGTTAGGGATTTGGCTTGTGGAACCCAACTCTCAACTCTTGCTCGAGTTTGGGGATCAAGGGAAAAATTCAAACACTTTTTTTTCAACTCACTTCAACTCTTGCTCGATATTTTCTTTTCTCCCAACCCCTTTTGGTTTCCCTTAACACCATCACCAACCCTAATTCGAGATCACGTGCTAGTGTGTGAATATATTCAAAAATAACTCATGCACTTGAATTAGAACTCTTGGCCAACTAATAAACAAGTTACTACATTTTTGCAAAGCAACCATACTTCACATTTCGCAAATAAGTAGCATTCATTCCAAATCATCACAAGCCCAAAAAAAAAAACTTCTCCACAAGACATTAACACGCATAGGAATCTCAAAATAGGCAATTGAATCCATGATCAAGCTAATAGATGTCACAAATGTTCAATAAAGCAAGCAATTATTCTTCCTAACATGCAACTATCAACATAATTTAACAACTCAATTGTGGTGTGTGATCAATCACACACCACA
>OY987318.1:11448526-11566063 GCA_963920655.1 Geranium rotundifolium
ATTATTATCGTCCCACAAATCGAAAACTGGTCCACTTCCACCCCATATAAGTGGGAGTCGATCAACACCCAACTACGCAATGGCATGGGCTTGTAAGTTAGTACTACAACTCCGGCTCGGGCCATTCGGAGGGATGTAGTTCTGGTCCGTTACTGCAGACTCGGGTGTTTGCAAGTTGAAGTACAACTCGTTGTGCAAATCCTCTTCTACGTCAAGAGATGGCCAAATAGACGGACCAGGCTTTAGACGCGCTGTATGGGGCGACGAAACAGAGCAGACCTCGATCGACTATATCTCCGAGATCCCCTCGACCCGCTGCCATAGGAAAATTGCTGCGACTGAGAGGCACCCATCTGAAGCACACCCTAGGCCAAGAAGTTACTGGTCCATCAGGCGACCTAACACTTTCCATCCGTCTCTGAATGTCGTCTAACGCGGTAGAAGTTTGTGGGTCGATATGCCCTCCTGGTTGGTCCTCACTGTCTGAGGACGGTGATCCACAACTAGTGGGCTAAGAACACAAGCCCATCTGGGGTCGTAGGGCATGTTGACGTAAGCCGAGATATTTTTACTTCTTTCCTTTCCCTTTATTACTTCTCGGATCCTCATTAATACCATTTCCCTTATCTCCTTTTGCCAGCTAATAATATAATGGGGGACATATTCACATATACAAACAGATTCACCAAACCAAACATATTCAAAATTGTAGTTACGACGGTTTTCGAGATTGGCTGATTTTGAAGGAACTGAAGAAACATGTTACAAAGAATGTCGAAGCATCTTCTACGACTATGTCGAAGCATCTTCTACGACATCTTGTGTGACATTATTGACAGCATCTCGGCAAGCATCCTGATCGACAGAAATCAGGAAAGTGCAGGCTCGGCAGTGCAGCAAGAAAACGATTAGGAAAGTGCAGAACGACTCCTAATCTGAAAAGAAGAAAGACGGTGATTAAGAGGAAACCCTTTAGGGTTAGTACTCATCCACGATTGCTATAAAAGCTTAGGATACCCCCTTAGCAATTGTGTGGTTCTTTATTTGTTTCCTAGCAACAATTTGCAAGGTTCTTAGACGTGAAGGTTTGCGGGCTGAGAAATTGCAGATTGAGCTTAGGATGTTGTGTATCACATAACTATAGAGAGTGAGGTGATTGAGGGTTTACTGAAGTCGTGAGTTGAAGACTGCACGCAACCACCAAGCTTGAAGAAGACTTAAAGACGACAGAGCAAGGCGATTGCTCGAAGAGTGGAATCAAGACGTTCTTGGATTCAGGGGGAGACCCTGAGATAGATTGCACTGTAAGACGTAGCATAAAGTATAGATCTAAGGGTGATCACAGGTACTTGTATGTTCTGACGGATTACTGATAAGTGAAATCTTTCCACTAGGCTGAGAGCCCCCAGACGTAGGTGACGTTGCACCGAACTGGGTAAACAATCTGCTGTGTCATTACTTATAGCTTTATATTTACTGTCCTGCTTTATCTACGCAAGAAGTCAGACACAACGTTATAGCATTCTGTGTAACATTGTGTGTGGCATCTTGCACGACTAGCTGATCAGAATTTCAATTGGTATCAGAGGAGGCACCTATAGCTTTAGGTGAGTTTCTAAACAAATATTTTGATCAAAGATGGACAATACCAGAGAAGGAGGATCCATAAATCGACCACCTGTTCTAGATGGGAGCAACTATGGCTATTGGAAGGCTCGAATGTGTGCCTTCATGAAGTCACTAGACAACAAGACATGGAAGGCTGTACTCAATGGTTGGAATGCACCACAACTCAGTGACAGTGATGGCAATCCTCTCGGCCCAAAACCAGAAAAAGACTGGACCGATGATGAAGATGAAGAATCACTGGGAAATTCTCGAGCTCTGAATGCTATCTTCAATGGTGTTGACAAGAACGTGTTCAGACTAATCAACACATGCACAACTGCCAAATCAGCATGGGACATCCTGGCCGTAGCATATGAAGGAACAACTAAAGTTCGAGAACAAAAACTGCAATACCTGACTACCAACTTCGAAGCCCTCATCATGAAAGAAGACGAATCAATTACAGATTTCAATGTTCGCATTCGTGATCTAGCCAATGAATCCTATTCTCTGGGAGAACCAATGTCTGATGAAAAATTGGTAAGAAAAACCCTACGTGCTCTTAGCCCTAGGTTCAAGATGAAGATCACAGCAATTGAAGAAGTTCATGACCTCAAGGTCTTGAAGTTTGATGAGCTGATGGGGTCTCTAATGACCTATGAGTTGTCTCTACCCAACATCGACAAAAGGAACAAAGGTGTTGCTTTCAAAAGCTCAACACACAAGCAACCAGATCCTGAGGAGTCAGATTCTGATGAAGACATCGAGGCTACAATGTCCCTTCTCACAAAAAACTATAACAAAGCCATGAGAAGATTTAGTCGAATGGGTGGACGGAATGTCACAGCAAATGCCAGAAACAAAGCTCCACAAAAAGCTCAAGTTGGAGGTAGTCTTGACAGACCAAACAGGAGTGGGGAAGAAAACAAAAACAAAGGACTTCAATGTCATGAGTGTGAAGGATTCGGCCACCTCCGTAGAGAATGTCCAAATTTCCTCAAACAACAAAAACGAGGATACAATGCCACCCTATCAGATGATGACAATGAAGATAGTGGATCTGAAGAGGTAAGCAACTTTGTTGCATTCACTACTACTACTACTCCTACATGTAATGTTGATAATGCTGTCGACATCAATGATGATCCAACTCCAAATGAGAATTGGACTAAAGAGCAACTAGTCGAGGCATACAAAGGCTTGCATACCAGATGGATCAAGGAAGCTCTGATACTTGATCAACAAGGCGAAAGGATCATTAGTCTTACCAGCGACAAGTCAAGATTTCTAGAGACGATCGTGGAGCTGAAACGAGAGATCACCAGACTTAATGGAGAAATTAGTCTCATGACTAAATCCGTAAAGATGATGAATCCTAGCACAGAAAGCCTTGACAAGATTTTATCAGTGGGAAAACAGTCCAAAGATACGACGGGACTAGGGTACACACATGTTGTCCCCTCAACGGCAGGGACAAAGTTTATCCCACAACAAGCCATGGCTGACAAGAAACAACAGGATGCCCCAACTCATCCTACAGGACGACCTACAACAAAAACCATAACATCGTCTACAACCTGTCCTTGTCAAGAAACTGTCAGAAGACATCCTCCACGCAGACAACAAAGCTACAGAAGACCAGCTTATCAATATCAATGGATATGTCATTACTGTGGTCAACCAGGTCATATCAGACCTTTTTGTTTTCAACTTCTTAAGAGGAAGCAAGCTCAGAAATATCAAAGGCATCTCCCTTCTCCTCCGAAGACAACTCGCTTCGAATGGAGACCTAAGAACCTGACCTATCGAGCTAATGTTGCATATACATCATTAAGTGCTTCAACGAACAAAGACTGGTATCTCGACAGTGGATGCTCTCGACACATGACAGGTACTCCAGAGTTTCTCTCCAATCTTAAATTATATACAAACTACTTTGTTACGTTTGGAGATGGGATTCGAGCTCGAATCATTGGAAAAGGAGTGCTCAAGCATCCAGAAGCCACCTATCTGACTGAAGCATTACTTGTAGAAGGACTTAAGGCAAACCTGATTAGCATCAGTCAGATTTGTGATCAGGATTTAGTAGTGAAATTCACTAAAGAAACCTGTATAGTTAACAACATCGATCAGGTCACTGTTCTACAAGGAGTTCGCTCGACAGACAATTGCTATATCTGGTCTCCCGAGACACATATCGAAGCAACCACGTGCCTTGTCTCCAAAGCAGAAGAAACCAAACTATGGCACCGAAAGCTTGGACATCTTAACCTTAGAAGTATGCAAAAGGCAATCTCAGAGCAGGCTATCGCCGGAATCCCAAACCTAAAAATAGTAGAGGGAAAGATCTGCGGAGAATGTCAGATTGGAAAGCAAACCAAGATGTCACACAAGAAGCTTCAGCATATCACCACCTCTCGAGTACTTGAGCTGATACATGTTGACCTCATGGGACCAATGCATGTTGAAAGCCTTGGAGGAAAACGATATGTCTTTGTATGTGTAGATGATTACTCACGATACACTTGGGTTGACTTCCCTCGTGACAAATCAGACACCTTCTCGATCTTCAAGAATCTATGCATCCAAGTCCAACGAGAAAAAGGAGAGACAATTGGCAAATCATCCGCCTTCGTAGTGATTATGGTCGAGAGTTCGAGAATAGCAAGTTTGCAGATTTCTGCAACTTAGAAGGGATAGCGCATGAATTCTCAGCACCAATCAGTCCTCAACAGAATGGCATTGTTGAGCGTAAGAACTGAACTGGCTAAAGATGGCGAGAGTTATGATGCTGGCTAAAGATATATCAACTCACTTCTGGGCAGAAGCACTTAACACTGCTTGCCATATCCACAATCGAGTCACTCTCCGACCAGGTATGTCAGTTACTCATTATGAAATATGGAGGGGGAGAAAGCCAAATGTTAAGTACTTCCATATCTTTGGCTCCACTTGACTGGCTGATAGAGAGCCTCGTCAAAAGCTTGACCCAAAAAGCGATGAAGGCATCTTCCTTGACTATTCAATCTTTGGCTCCACTTGTTATATACTGGCTGATAGAGAGCCTTGTCAAAAGCTTGACCCAAAAAGCGATGAAGGCATCTTCCTTGGCTATTCAAGGAATAGTCGCGCATACCGAGTCTTCAACAAACGAACCAAGACCATGATGGAATCAATCAATGTTGTTGTTGATGATGACTACGAAGATGCCTCAGAAGATGTGACGGACGAAGACGGAGCCTATCCGCCCAACAATGTCAGGAAGAATGCTACTCCAAATGTCAGAGAAGATGCTAGCAGCAAAACAGAAGATGATACCGCCAATAACGAAGTAGCTCCTGAAACCAGCTACAAGAATCCCTCACGAAGAGTCCAGACCAACCATCCTATCTCTGGAGTTATTGGAAACTTGAATGAAGGCATACGGACCCGGTCAAGAACTCCTGAAGATTACAACGAGATGATAGGAAATATTTGCTTCGTATCAAAGACAGAACCCAAAAACATCAATGAAGCCATCAATGATGAGTATTGGGTCAATGCTATGCAAGAAGAGCTGATTCAATTTGAGAAAAATCAGGTATGGGAACTGGTGCCCGAACCAAGTGAAGGAAACATCATAGGCACCAAATGGATCTTCAAGAACAAATCCGATGAGCTTGGCAACATCACTCGCAACAAAGCAAGGTTAGTTGCTCAAGGGTATAATACTCAAATTGAGGGTGTTGACTTCGATGAGACATTTGCTCCTGTGGCAAGACTTGAAGCAATCCGTCTCCTGCTAGGGATATCATGCCATCTATAGATAAAGCTCTACCAGATGGATGTCAAAAGTGCGTTCTTGAATGGGGATCTCAATGAAGAAGTATATGTGTCACAACCCAAAGGATTTGTTGACCCTCACTATCCTGATCATGTGTATAAACTCAAGAAAGCTCTCTATGGGTTGAAACAAGCACCAAGGGCTTGGTATGAAAGGCTCACAAAATTCCTCATCCAAAGCGGCTACACTAGAGGGGGAGTCGACAAGACCCTATTTGTGAAGAATGAAGATGGAAATTTAATGATAGCTCAAATCTATGTCGATGACATTGTTTTTGGAGGGATGTCAAGCAAGATGGTAGAGATATTTATTCAACAGATGCAGTCAGAATTCGAAATGAGCATGGTGGGAGAGCTTACTTATTTTTTAGGCTTTCAAATCAAACAACAAAAGGATAGCATCTTCATATCTCAGAGCAAATATGCGAAGAATATTGTCAAGAAGTTTGGGCTAGAAAAAGCCTCACATAAAAGGACACCAGCAGCTACACATGTCAAGCTAACTAAAGATGATCCAGGAGAAGCCGTCGACCAACACCTATACAGGAGCATCATCAGTAGTCTTCTCTACCTCACCGCAAGTCGACCAGATATTGCCTACTCTGTTGGAGTATGTGCACGATATCAAGCTAATCCTAAGGTTAGTCAGCTATCCCAAGCCAAAAGAATTATTAGATATATCTCTGGGACTACAGACTTGGGCTTGTTATATTCATTCGACACATCCTCTACCTTAGTGAGGTATTGTAATGCCGATTGGGCTGGAAACACATCGGATAGGAAAAGCACATCTGGAGGATGCTTCTTCCTTGGCAACAACCTCATATCATGGTTTAGTAAGAAGCAAAACTGTGTTGCCGCCCTTTCCACTGCCGAATCAGAGTACATTGTTGCTGGGAGTAGCTGCACACGGATGAAGCAGATGTTAGTTGAATACAATGTCAGACATGATGCCATGACTTTATATTGTGATAATGTCAGTGCTATCAACATCTCCAAAAACCCTGTCCAACACAGCAAGACCAAACACATTGATATTAGACATCACTTCATTCGAGAATCGGTCGAAGACAAGAAGATCATCCTAGAGCACATCCCAACAGAGAAGCAACTCGCTGATATTTTCACGAAGGCGCTAGATGCAAGCAGATTCGAGGATCTTAGATCATCACTCGGTCTGTGCACCATCAGTGAACAATAAGAAGTTGCAGAAACGGTTGAGGGGAGTTGTTGGTACCTCTTCATGAACCGGTCTAAATTCCAACGAATGTCATTGGGCCAAGCATGTCAAAAGCCCATATAATAGCAAAGGATAAATATGCTCAGACGCTAAAGAAGATTTGAATCGTTTTCAAAAAACCTAGCCTGCCTCCTCTCTGTGCTCGCTCTCATCTCCTTCATCATTCACTCTCTGCAAATCTCTCAAACAACAATGGTGAAAACTAGAAGCACAGTAGCCCCAAAGGAAGCCACCGCTTCAAAGAAAGCTGAAGCAAAAGGCTCCAGAAGCAGTAGAGCAAAGACAAACAAGCATGGAGTGAGAATCAAAGGACCAAAAACCCGGAAGAAGTCAGAAGAAATTCTCAAAGAGGCTTCACCAGAGAAAGCCCCAATACCAGTTTTTACTCGAGTTCCCAAGAAGTCCCGGACCGGAAGTGCTGCTTTCTCAATGTCTGACCTAACTGGGCCAGAAAGAGAGAATGATCTTGGCCAGGAAAATCGAGAAGCCTCCATGCAAATCGTCGCAGTTCCAACACCAACAGGTAACGATTTCTCTGCCGATACCTCTAGAAACAGTGATTTGTTAGAATCACTGCTGGAAAACCAGGACCCACCTCAAGAAGGTGTGGTAGAAGAACTGATACATCTGGAAGGAGAAAAGGAGGATCTGACTCCGGTCAGTCATGGGCTGGAACGCATTGCGGAAGGAGAAGGAGGAGAAGAAGAAGGAACAGATGTCATACCAAAAGCCACTGAAAAAGTTGTAGAAGAAGAAGATATAGCTGACTCGGAAGAAGCCGAGGAAGAAGAAGAAGAGAAAGAAGAAACCAGAAACGGAGAGACCGATCTGGAAGAAGTTGAGAAGAACAAGGATGCCACCACCGACGACACAGAAGAAAACCCTCTGGATGTCAGAGAAGATGTCATGGAAGAAGCCGCTGAGACGGCACACACAGTCCTATCGCCCCTGAAGAAAAATGTTCTAGAAGAAACTGAAAGTTTGGCTGTTATGGTTGGAAAACTAAAAGAAACAAAGAAAAGAAAGGAGGTTAAGGAGGCTGGAGGTCCCAGCAACAAAAAGAAAAAATCGCATGTCAAAGAAAAGGGGAAGAAAGTAATCGCGACAAGAAGTTTGATGGATGAGACAACTGATGATGACGTTGAAGAGGTCCCTGCTGAGGAAGGAAAGAAGAAGAAGGCCCTGAAGACGGCCAAGAACACCGTGAGTGTAACTTACGACAATGTGTCGTTTCACTCAGCAGAAGGTGCAAAGAGGTGGGACTTTGTGTTTCAGAGAACGGCATATCCAGAGAAGACATTGTCGTCGGAGCTGCTTGGGCTAAAGGCCATTATACAGCTCCTGGAGAAGGCAGAATTGATGAGAACCGTCTCCGACATTGGTAACCACTACCCCCTCTTGGTGAAAGAATTTATTGCCAACTTGCCTACCACGTTTGGTACCCCAGATGCTCCAGAGTTTGATAAGGTATATGTCAGAGGAATTCACTTTGACATCTCCTTTGACACTATCAATGAATTCCTGGGGAGGAAGAAGGTTCGATCTATGCCACCACCCGACCTCAACAAAGTCCTCCGAGAGATCACTGGAGATAAAAGCAGGACTTGGCCAACCAAAGGTACCATGGCAGCATCAGATCTGACTTCCAAGTACTCCATTCTCTTCCGGATTGGAGTAGCAAATTGGGCACCCTCGACCCACGCATCTTCTATCAAACCAGAGCTGGCAATACTGATCTACCAAATAGGTACTGAATCTAAACTCGACTTTGGACAATTTGTGATTGATCATCTTGTTCGCCATGCTAGATCTCTTGCTGTGAAAATTCCCATAGCCTTTCCATCCATTATCTCTGAATTACTCGTACATCAACACCCTGGCGTGTTGAAAACGTCGGATAAGGTGGGCAAAAAAGGAGGATTAATTGTGGTGAGCCGCAAGTTGTTTGAAGGGAGGCATGCTCCTAATCTTGTCAGGCCGGAAGCCAAGACAAAGACCAGTAGAGCCACAAGTGCCATTCCTCTCACCAGGACCTCCAGCAGGGATGTCGTCATGCTCAAACAAGAAATTGAAGTGCTTGATGAGGACATTGCAAACTTAAAGACTGCTCTGAAGCACCTCTCACAGCGCCGAACTCACAGCGCTAACCTGATGCACTCAATGACTCCTCCAGGCTCTGAAGATGATCCCACAAATGATCCAGAAGATGCTACCCAAGAAGCCACCACAGAAGCAACAGAGACTGCAAGTTCCAACAGCAGCTCTATTTAAAATTTTCTATGAAATTCTCTGACTCTTGAACTAAACAACTTTTATGTCTGTAATATTTTGTGAACAATGTATCACACTTTCTCTCGACAGCTGATCGAGAGCAAGTTTGAGTTATGTTTATTTTGCTTATTTCCCGGATTTGTTACAATATTTGTTTATATTTTGGCTCTTTTTGAGCCAGCAAGGGGGAGTAAGTTTAAGTTTAAGTTAGATAACGCGCGCGATCACAACGATACAAGAAAGGAAGATAGACACGACGCGAAGACACAAGACGCGACGATACGCGCGACGACACTGCCGATCAACGAGACGACGACTGCGACGCAGAATGCGACGAAGAATGCTGTCCTTAAAAATAGCCAAAGGGGGAGATTGTAGTTACGACGGTTTTCGAGATTGGCTGATTTTGAAGGAACTGAAGAAACATGTTACAAAGAATGTCGAAGCATCTTCTACGACATCTTGTGTGACATTATTGACAGCATCTCGGCAAGCATCCTGATCGACAGAAATCAGGAAAGTGCAGGCTTGGCAGTGCAGCAAGAAAACGATTAGGAAAGTGCAGAACGACTCCTAATCTGAAAAGAAGAAAGACGGTGATTAAGAGGAAACCCTTTAGGGTTAGTACTCATCCACGATTTCTATAAAAGCTTAGGCTACCCCTTAGCAATTGTGTGGTTCTTTATTTGTTTCCTAGCAACAATTTGCAAGGTTCTTAGACGTGAAGGTTTGCGGGCTGAGAAATTGCAGATTGAGCTTAGGATGTTGTGTATCACATAACTATAGAGAGTGAGGTGATTGAGGGTTTACTGAAGTCGTGAGTTGAAGACTGCACGCAACCACCAAGCTTGAAGAAGACTTGAAGACGACAGAGCAAGGCGATTGCTCGAAGAGTGGAATCAAGACGTTCTTGGATTCAGGGGGAGACCCTGAGATAGATTGCACTGTAAGACGTAGCATAAAGTATAGATCTAAGGGTGATCACAGGTACTTGTATGTTCTGACGGATTACTGATAAGTGAAATCTTTCCACTAGGCTGAGAGCCCCCAGACGTAGGTGACGTTGCACCGAACTAGGTAAACAATCTGCTGTGTCATTACTTATAGCTTTATATTTACTGTCCTGCTTTATCTACGCAAGAAGTCAGACACAACGTTATAGCATTCTGTGTAACATTGTGTGTGGCATCTTGCACGACTAGCTGATCAAAATTTCAAAAATGAATGTATAACATCATTCCACAAATCAAGTATATCCAGAATCCCCAATCAAAATGAGATCAAAAAACGATTTTTAAATTTCAGTCCATAAATCAAGCATATCCAGGTTAATTAATTTCAACCCTGACAATGAACTATAAAAACAGAAAATGCCCTAATTTTCAAAACTCTAATTTTAGCCCCAAATTCACTTTCATTGCCACTCCAATGCATTAACAAGAACAAAATTAGTGCACAAACATAGAATCCACTCCAATACATTAATTTGAAAAAATTATTAAAACATTCGTGAACCCTAAAATAAACATAGACAAATTTAAAAACAGATTCACATGATAAACAAATTCACATTTACCCTAAGTCCTTACATAAACAGATTCAAACTAAAATAAAATAAAATAAACCCTAATTTCGTGTACCCTAAATTAACATAAACCATTGAGGATACTTACCGGCGAGGCGAAGCGAGCGACGGTGAGGCGAGTTCGCGGAAGAGAGGAAACGGCGAGTTCGGGGAAGAGAGGGTCCGAAGTCTGAAAATGAGGGGTTTTCTTATACCATCACAAAAAGGGTTGCGTACAACACGTGTGCAACACAAAATGTACGTAGCCCGAAAACACGCTGCGTACATGCGTTGTATGTAGCCCGTTTCGTAAAAAAAAATTTTAAAAATTCATTTCCCCCTAAATTTCTCCGCCAAAATTTAGGGTGGAAATTTCACTAAATGTTGATAGAGATATTACAGAATAAACACATTTCAAATTCATTCCGAGTAGGATAATATTATTAAAATTTATTTCATGAACATTGTATAACAATAACATTTTTCTAACAAACTAAAAGTAGTCGTCTGCGTTGTCATAGTCGTAATCTTCGTGCCCTTCAATATCGAGATTTTCGGAATCACTCGTTCCAGGGTCATCATATTGAAGGTCTAGGGGTGGGGCGACAGGTAAATCACCAAGATTGATATGCTGGAGAATCATCTACAGAACGAGCAAGTGTGGTCGGGTTGTATGCACCCCTATGATTGATGATGTTCACCACTTTCCACCCACGTGGTAATGTCGTCGACGTAGAAAACTTGTTTTGCTAATATTGCGAGGCAAAAAGAGTTTTCCTTGTAGACATTTGTCAAAATGTTCACGGATGTCAAGCCACAGTCTACCTTCACGTTCTTCTCATTGTACCACCTACACTTGAATACAACGACCTCCATACCTCGATCTCAAGTGAGCATACACACGTTGAGGAGAGCACTGTAATACCGTAATTTGTTCGTCCCCTCACCGAATTCTATCATTACTCTCAAATTATGATTAATCCTCTTTTCTTCTATTTGTGGGCATACGAACTTCACGCCATTTACTGTACATTGTGAATAAATGGCACTTAGTCGTGGTGAATATCCAAGTATTTTACATTCGATCGGGTAGTTGGGTAGTTTCATTTGTGCATGGAAAAAGTAATGGTTGATGACCGACTAAGATTGGTCGAAAAAAAGTACTAACATAACATGCAATTAACAAATTATTGATTTCTTGTAATTGTGGTTGAAGTTCAACACACGTTCTTCAATTGTGTGGGTTGGCCTGTATGACATGAGCTGTGTGAGATGACCCTCGACAAAACCTCAAAATTTTGCGCAGTTCTCAATTACTGTCCTCTATGCCCAGAAAATCTGTTAGATCCCCGCACGAGACTTTGAAGTTCAAGAAGCTGAGAAAAAACCAATATGTTATGCACGACAGCTGGATTTACTGGGTCGATGATGGCCGTTGTGCCGTGATTGAGATACACATGATGGTGAAGAGTGACGGAAGGAAATTTTTTTCCAACTGGACCTGAATAATAACTATGTCTTCCTTCATCTTCTCGACTTCATATTTCTTTAACTCTCTCGCGCATAACATCTGAAAGAAAGTGCCCATCTGCACTAATACGTTTGGCACGATTTTCTCGACGTATTTTCAAATGTCAATCAGGAATATTTGTTGCATCAGCACGTGACAGTCGTGAGTCTTCAGCCCGATATACTTCTTGTCCTTAGGGTTAATCTTCCTCTTCAGACTTCCTACGTAGCCACTAGGATACCGGACAGCCCGGATAGCGGTCATAAATTCTTCCCGTTTTTCGAACTTTACAGCATACAGAGCATGTGGGAGAATTGGATTTCCACGATCATCATATCTTACGTGGAGCTCCGGTCTCACATTCTGGTCTTGACATGAAAGGTGTGCGCTGACGTCATCCTTATTCTTTCCATCCAAACCTAGAACGGTGCCCAGGATGTTGTCGAACACATTCTTATCGATATGTACCACGTCAAGCGCATGTCGGACTTGATGGGTCTTCCAGTAATCACACTTTCAGAATATACTAATGTGCATCCAACACTCACGCAGACAAGGCGTCCTTTCGAACTTCGGATGCAAACTAAGAATCGGGTACTTGTGTTGCAATATCTTATCATGGAATTGACTCATAGAATAGATGGGGGGGGGGGGGGGGGGGCTCTTGTTTCTGCCAATCCATTAAACGCATTTTCCATGAGACGAAATACATGACGATCGTGTAAGAATCTTCGAGCACCCTTGTACGCCTTTCTCCCACGGTATTGGGTAGAATCAATATCGTCCATGCAGATAGGACATGCCTTGTAACCTTTGGTCTGAATTCTTCCCAAAATTCCTAATCTCGAGTAGTTGGTAATTGTCCACATCACAGTGGCACACATTAGGAATGTCTCGTTCTTGAATTCATTCCAAATCACAACTCTTACACGCCATATCGTCAGTAGCTCATCGATCAGTGGACGCATAAAGTTGTTCAAACATTTACCGGGGGACTTCGCACCATATATCAACATTGTCAGCATGTTATATTCCTTCCTCATGGCCATCGAGGGGGAAAAATTAAGCGGTAAAACGATAACATGCCTTACACTGTGAGGCGGCGCGTTTGGCCCAAATTGACTGAAACCGTCAATGGCAACGACGAGACGCACGTTCCAGATTTCACTTGAGAAGTCCAGATATGTCTTATCGAAGTTTCTCCATTCTTCATCGTCCAAAGGATGTTGTAGTGTATCATCATCCGTCCTCTCTCGATCCCTGTTCCATCTCATCCACTCAGCTGTCTCCGGTGTCATAAATAAACGCCGCAACCAATCTGTCAATAAGGAGTACCACATGCTCTTCCTTGCCACATTTGATCCGCCTTCGACTTCGTAACGAGGCTCACCATAATGATTGCACTCTGTTAGTTCCGCTTCATCATCACCGTAGTACAACATGCAGCCGTAGTAACATGCATCGTACTTCACGCACGACATCTCTATTTGCCTCAATTTCTGTTTCGCTTCGGTTTATGTCTTCACATACGCATGGCTGGGTAATATGCTGGAAATTTCCATAGTGACCTCGTCAAATATCGTATCCGCCATGCGAGTTTTGTGCTTGATATACAGAACCCTTAATAGTGTTGTTACTGATGTGTCTGCACTACCTTTGTATAGTGGGGTCTGGAGTTCTGCCACTAACCTCTTGTATTTCGCTGTAATTTCTCTAGAAGCCACCTTGTCAACCTAGTCCAACATACGGACAAGTCGATATGGATCTACATCGTCTACGAACTACTACAAATGATTCACATCAGGACTCGGATGTGGAACATATTGTGCACTAGAATCGGTATACTGATTCATGTTGCTACCGTCCCCGACGTTTCTGACTTCCATGTGAGCGGTCCAAACGATATAATTTGGCATGAACCCTTTCTTTAGTATATGGTTGTAAATAGATGACATTGCGTGATTACGAACATTGCATCATCGACTACACTGTCACTTATGTGTCTGGCCCAAATTATTTTCCATTTGCCCTCGCAAAATTCATGAAACTAGCTAGGCTATGAAGAAACACTAGATCCTTTCTATCTGTTAGTTTCATCCATCTTCGATCCATTTGTTTAGATGTATATATGTCTACAATTAGATCGCTATACAAAACAAATTACTTTAAATACAAAGGAAATATTTCACACACTTATTTGAAAAAATATAAAATAAATACACTGAAATATTGTCAAAATGACATAAATTACCCTATTCGCGATCGAAAATACCCTTCACAGTTTAAAAATGACCAAAATACCCCTATTCTCGGTCGGAAATGATCAAACAAGATTGAAAGGTCATACATGGCCAAAATAACCTTATTTTGGTCGACAATGACCCAAATACCCTTTAATAGTCGAACTAACCCTCATTCGGTCATAAATGACTAAAATTCCCTTGAATGATAATTACTGACCTAAATGCCCCCATTTTGGTCGAAAATGAATTAAATGTCATTTATTGGTCAAACCAACCAATATATCCATCATATTATTCCTTAATTTTCACTAGTTTGTACATGAAATTTGGAATCGGGGAATTGCAGTACCTAATGTTGTTATGCAATAATTAATAATGGATCTAATATTCGATAAACAAGTTACATTATTGAGATAAAATATAAATTGTAATCTATATGAGTTGGTAAAGAATATACATACCTTATGTTCATTCAGTTTAATGTTGGCCGCAGTTTCTCCCATTTCTCTCTAGATCTTCAAAGTTTGTAAGCGTTTGCGATAAAGTGAAGGAGAAGTGTTCAATTTATATTTTTTCCAACTTGGGGTTGCGTACAGAACATGTACGCCTCCCCAATCACAACGGCCAAGAACCCAGTTCTGACCGTTGGCAACGGTCGGTTCGATTCTAAAGTCGCGTACAAGTCGTGTACGCAGCCAATTCACGCTGCGTATACTTTGTAAGCGGCAAACTTACGCTGCGTACATTGAGTTTGTACGCAACCCGTTTTACCAAATGGTGTATTCTTGAATAATTATGATCCATGAAACTTTTAAATTCAAAGGTTTGTAATTTTTCTAACATTTCAAGAATGGAAAAATGTCACTTATCTCCCCTTAAGTATAGCTCATTTTCACTTAACTACTCTTAACTAGCAACTTATTTTGTATGCTTTTAAGTTTCAAAAATTTCCCTTTATCCCTCTCCATTAACTTTTTTTTAGAAAACTTTGTTAATTTGTTTGAAATTGACAAAAATTTCATTGTATTAAAAAGGTAAATAAATAAAAATTATTTTAAGCTTTTTTCTAGTTTTTTTGGTAAAAATAAACAATAAAAATTATGTTATTATTCTTTTTAAATACATTATAAAAATATAAATGATGTTTAAAATCATTAAAAAAAATTAATTACACTAACACAATTTTCTTATTCTTTATTCTTAACAAAAAAATTTTAAAAAAGTTAAAATAATTTTTTTATATATTTTAAAATGTTTTAATAAATGGTAATTTTCGTCATTTCCCAAAAAGGTAACTAATTTTGAGAAAACGTTAATAGAGGGGGCAATTAAAGTGAAACTTTTGAAACTTAAGAGGAAGAAGGAAACGAGTTTTTAGTTGATGAGAGATGTGAGAATAAGTAATACTCAAGGGAGGTAAGTGACATATTCTCTTTAAAGAATTTAAAAAAATTTATTTCTCGTAGGATAAAACTTTAAATGTATCAAATGTCATATATATTTTTATTTCTTTTTAAGAGAATGTAACATTTTATTCATCACAAACCGGGTGGGACAATCCCCGCACCCATGGACCAAGCATACACAAGAAACATATTTTTACAAACAACTTACATACTAAAACTAGTTTAGCACAATGCAAGCCACGACCTCCCCTCTAATGGCTGGAGAAACCTCGTGATCCTTCTACAGAACACATAAAGCAAGTTTCCTCGATCATCCATACTTCAAGTGCAAACTCTAATAACACAATAAGCATAACAAACAACAACTGCGTGAAAGCAGGACAACAAACAAACACAAACAACTACTAATTATAATAAAGCCTCCATTGCTTTGATTGTATGTAGTTTTTTCAAAAATAAATGTATGCAATCTTCTGGATCCTCGAGTTATAAACTATTGAAGATATGGTGATTATGGAATACTTAATATTGTGTGTATTTTGATCGGTGGTTGATACTTGAGTTTGTGGTCGTTATTATTATTCTAAGCAAAAGTTATCCCCAACAAAAAAAATGTCAAGAACTTAATCATGGGACATTAGAAAACCTTGCTAAAGTAGAGTTTAGAAGTTAGGCCCTGATGCAAGTGGATTTTGCAATCCATCTCGTACCAAATTTTCTGACTTTTATCCCGATTTTGGCATGAGTTCGGATAATTCTTTCTTGTTATAGCCATACTTGCGTCAAATGGTATTAGAGCAAGGAGAAAGAGAGAAGTCGTTGGTTTCCAGTTGGTAGGAACCACCGACTACTAGCTAACAACTAACACAGGGCAAAGTGCCAGGAGTTCGAGTCGATGTCCCATAGTCGAATAGACGAACACTGGACATGGCTTTAGGCGTTTGAGTCAAGACAACGCGGTAGTGTACTTGCCGGTAGGGTTGTCCATCGAATCGGGTTGGGTAGACTCGGCTCGGGTCGTACCCGACTCGGTTGGAGTTGGGTACCCAAATCCAGAACCGATACTCGACTCGGTTAAGGAGTCGGGTAGTCGGGTTGGGGTAGACTCGGGTGTCGGGTGAGTCGGATATACCCAAGACACCCAATGGGCCTAAATACTCAAATTCAATTTAAAATCGAAATTCCTAAATGTTAAACAAAACCCTAACCCCCAATTTGAAATTGAAATTGAAATCCCCAAAATTAAAATTTAAATCAGAAAACCTAAACCCTAACCCCAAATTGTAAATTGAAATCAGAATTCGTAAGCCCTAACCCCAAATTCCAAATTGAAATAAGAAACCCCCAAATTTATTTCGAAATCATAAAAACCTAACCCCAAATTTTAAATTAAATACAGAAACCATAATCTCCAATTTCATTTTCAAATCGAATTCTCCAATAATTATATCGAAATCAGAAAACCTTAATTTCAATTTCAAATTGAAATCCAAACCCCCAATTGAAATTCAAGAAGCCTTAAAGTTTAAACCCGTAATTGAAGATGGACACAGAAGAGAAGAGCACATGAAACCTAGAATAGAGGAGGACATGCAATATTCGGTTTCGAAAGCTTACCGTTACCGGAGTTCCAAACATCGTCGGCGAGTCTCCACTCCACCAGGGTCGCTTGAATCTCCACTGGAGAATCGAGTCGTTGGAGATTCTCCTCTCCACCATCGCTTGATTTATAGTGATGTGGTGGTGGAGAAGCACCTACAACGACTCGATTTGCATCAGTGACGGCGAGGAGATGAGAGGAAGGCGAGGACGAGTCGAGAGAGAGAGAGATGGGCACTTTTTTTTTGGGTAGGGTTTTCGTCTGACTCGAACGAGGAGAAACTCTGAAAGAAAAGAGAAGCGTGAGGTCATGGGTGGAGGAGAAGAGCCCACGTCGACAGCAACGGACGACTCAGATCAGCTCGCGCATTCGCGATGGACGGACAAGAAAGCGCCACGTCTGCTGCTGAAGCCTCAACTCTCTTTGGGTCTTCACATCCCACATCGGAAGCGTATAAACGTTTTCTAACGTTTATAAGCTTCCATGTGGCTAAACCTTGCAAAACCAATAGTTGGATTGGGCTTTGCGTGTAACTCTTCGTGGGCTGGCCCTTTGTGTTTGGGTTTGTAGGAACGCATCTGGGCTAGCCCTTTGTGTGAACTGTGAAGTGGTTTAGTTGGGCTTGGTTGTGGGCTATATTATATATATAAAAAAGTTTTATATATACTGTCGGGTAGTCGGGTACCCGGCGGGTTCAACAATGGTACCCAATACTCGACTCGGTTGGCTTGTCGGGTAGTCGGGTATTGGGTTAGTCGGGTGTCGGGTAAATTGAGTCGGGTGTCGGGTGTCGGATGAGTCGGGTTGAGTATCGGGTTATCGGGTAAAATACACAGCCCTACTTGCCGGAGTGATAATGGGACTTTCTTCAAAATCCCGAATATTGATCCCTCGAGGATTTGAGGTGGTCTAAGTTATAGGTCACTAATTGATATGTTCCATGTGTGTTGGGCTCAGAGATTAAAAAGGTGTTGTTCTTGTTCACGGTCATGCAAGTTCACAAATCACTTACTAAGCTAGACGTCAACCTAACTTCTAATTTTTTTATTAGCTTCGAAATATTATTGCATGAAAAAATCAAATTCAATAAAAACTTGAAAAGAAAGCTAAAATAGTACTACCTAGATAACGCTACTCAGAGCAAAGAGGGGTGCCAACCCAAAAAAGAAATAAGAAAGAGTTGAACAGGAAAGATATTAAAGCTACAAATGGAGATGATGATGGAACATCCTCAGGTCATGCTGCAAAAGGGACTGAATCGAAACCTGAAGTGAAAGTTCAAGCAGACGCCTATTCAGGTTGTAAGTGATAGATGAGGATACTGTCATGCCCTCGAAAATAAGGGTATTCCTTGCCAGCCAAATGTGCCAAAGTGAGGTACAGTGGATGGGGTTCCAAAGAGTCTGTGTTTCTTGGACGAGATTAAGAAAGGCCACAATTGTTGAAGTTGTGAAATCGACTTCGGCAGAACCACACAAACGCCCCACCATCTAAAGAGAGCATTCCAGATATGACATGACCAACGACAGTGGAGAAGTAAGTGCTTTGCATCCTTAAATGATCTACCACATAAGGGGCATAGGTAGTTGCCAGAGTAATAGGAACTCCTCGATCCTCAAGAAAGCATCGTGTCGGGATTTCATCATGGATTGCAAGCCAAGCGAAACACTGCATTTTGGGGTGCCCTGCTGCACCACAAGGCTGTTGCCCGCGGTACTATATCACATGGCTTCATAGATGGCATAGTAGGTTTTGCGTATCGTAAAAATGTTCGCATCCCTAGTCCAGATGAGGGTATACTGGTTCCGATCCCTTGACCTCTGATTTACGAGAAGTCCAAGCAAGGATTGAGAGTCGTGCTCCAATAAAATGATTTTACTGTAATTGAATCCAACACTCTAAACAACAGTAAGTCTCTTCAAGTAAAATGATTGGGGAGTTGTGGAAATCCTTGAAATGACATTAGGATTAAGTTAATTGTAGGGTTATTAATTTATTATTAGAGAAATATTTAAATAGGTGAGATTAGGCGGTGGAACTCGAAACCTATCCTAATATGACAACGGTGAATTTGATTGCGCAAACCCACGAAGACCATAAAAGGTTTGAACAATCGAAGTAGACACCAATTTGCCACACCCGAAATCTTGTTTGATTCCCCAAATTCAAAAGAAATACGGCAACCCCGTCCTCACCTCCGGCCAGTGGCGAGGTCAACAGGTGAAGTCGGTCGGAGGGTTAGAGACGGGTCGTTGAAACTTGAGCCATGATTGATCAGAGAAACACCCAAAATTCAAACAATGACATGTTTTTGAAAATTTGAAATCTAAGCAAGGACATTTTCATTTTTTTACTTCAAAAATTAACTTTTCCCATCCAAATACTTAACAATTCTACCTAAGTGCCAATTTTGAATTATTGAGTGTGTTAAGTGTTAAGTGCCCACTTTTGTATATGGGTGACTAAGTGTGTTTTGGTTATAGTTGGGGGTAGATATGTGTACTTTTCCCAATAAAAATTGTGTTTAAAATTCATTTCATACAGAAAATAGAGAAAAAATTCAAAATCATTTTATTTATTTATTTTAATTTTTTCAATACAATAGTATATTGGTCATTTCACAAAAAGTTAACGGAAAAAGATTAAGTGAAACTTTTGAGAATTTAGGGGACTCTAGAAAATATTTTTGAATTTAAAGGGAGTTAAGTAAAACTACAATATGGTTAGAGAGAGCTAATTGAAATTTTCCCAAATTATAAATAATTGATCAAATCTTCATCGCCACAAAAATTAATATGTTGTGAAGTCGATAATTCTAGTTATGTTTTCTAAACAATAGCTTGAATTATAATTCTGAGTTGTTAATTTTAGAAAAAATTGCAAGAAGTCTCTTTATAATACTTATGTTTTACACAAACTCTCATTTCAAATCATTTTTGCCCAAACTCTCACTCACTCATGTTTATTTTTACAAAAACTCTCACTGATGTTCGTTTTTGCACCATCCATAATTTATGGAATTGCCACTTAGGTATTAACTCAAACGTGCAACACTTAAGTGACACTTCTGTTAATTTCACGGATTTGCACAGACATACAAATTTAAACATAAGTGAGAGATAGTTTTTACAAAAATACAGTGAAGAGAGAGTTTGCGCAAAGAAATCCAATTATACAAGGACTTTTTTGTAATTTTTCCTTAATTTTACTTTTGCACAATTTCTATTTAAAATGTTTATCGTTGCGAACTCTTGGTCTATGTAAATTAATCAATTAAATTAGTGATCGGAGATTTAATAATTGTTTTAAGAAATTGAAATAAAAAATGCTATATTTTCCGTCTCCTGCCACAGAGGAGGCAAGCATGTGCTAAGCAATGAAGGGAGTGGAGATTTTCAAGGGCACGCTTTGGATTGAATCAAGGAGACAGGACCACTCACTGCAACGTACACCTCCCAATTCCTCAAGTGAATGTCTCTAACATTGATATTAGCTATCCCAATTACATTCGTGAGCTAATTAATTATTCAAACAAACATAAAATATACATCACCAACAAATTAAACTAATCTCTTAACTCTATGAATACCCAATTCATAGTAATCATTTCAAACTTTCTAGCCCCTTTGATCTTGTTTAATCATAGGTGTTATAATTGCCAAAACCCTTTTTTGGAGTATTGATCAAAAAGTTCAATAAAGATTCCACCATTATTTGTTTTGCTCCTTTTCGTTACAAATCATGCCACGTTATTGATACAAGCAGACTCGTATTAGGTGCTTTGGACCTAATAAGTTCAAGCACTTTACCAATTATATAACCAAGCGTGTTGGTTATTTCGAAACTAACTAATCATTCGATATAAGATAAAATGAGACGTACAAACTCGATATCATATTAATTAATCTTGAAAGAGGGTTTATTGAGTAAGGATTTGACTATTGTTAGGGACATGATGATGATGATGTTTCAAGTAAAATGATGGATAGGGTTTTGGACAAGTGGAGAAAAGGGCTGCATGGGGAGTAGTGAGTTGTTGTTGATGAGGAATGAAGAGGCATGATTAAGCTTGTGGCCAAGATTTTCTAGTGCCTTGACTTGTGACCTAAGGAACTTGAGGTAATTGGCAGCCTCATCAAGCATTGAGGCAGTGTCCATCTTGGTCCCACCAGGAACAAGCTTCTGCAGAACCCTAATCCTCTCACTGATCCTTTCCCTCCTCTGCCTCGCCGCCACCGTCTGCGGGTCACTTGATATCTTCACATTCTTCCTCTTCGGCCTCTCCGCCACCTCCATCCCCAGGTTCACTGGCCTGAACGCTGCTGCTCTGTATATCATCTCCTTCATCTGTGCTATGGCCTCCGGGTCTAGCTCTTGATCCACCATTGACGATGACGCCGGCGAGCTTGCCTGCTGGAAGTTTATGGTTGTTGATGATCTGCACTTGTCCATTGTTCTTGCCTTCTTTTGTCTTGGTGCCTCCTCTGGAATACCCCAAAACAACAAGAATCAACATCTAATATCATGGTTCAATGATTTAAGACTTTGTTAAAACCTGACCCACTTAAGAGGTTGAACTTATGATAAATATTCAAAATGAGGTGAATGTATTTTAATTTAATACCCCTCCTCACGTGCAGTTAATTATGTGCAATGCTCTAAAAATCTACGACTTGTCTAACTAATTTTGACTCCCGGCTGATTCGGATTAAACCACACGACTAGTGCCTAGCAGTTTTTTAAAACACTGGTCGCGTGAGACTGTATATATACTTGGAACAATAGAAAAGATTGTTGGTTCGTGGGAAAGCATGCAGATCAATTAATACCGTGAATTTGGATACATTATTATTAGTCAAGACGAGTGTGAATAGCTATATTCAGATTTCATGTAATAATTAAGTATGTGGAGACAGTTACCTGAACTTGCACAAGCTCTGGATCTCTTTGAAGAATTGGGCTTTGTGGTTAAGACAACTTCGTCATGATCATGGTGATGATATACAAGGTTTTTGTCCGAAGAGAGTGATTCCTGATGAAGACCATGTTGAGCTTCTTTGTTTATAGCCTTGCCATGATCATCATGAGCTGATGATGATGAAACAACATTTCTGGATGCGCCGAAGCTCCACAAGTAGTTTTCAGAAAAAATCATAGAGATCCCATCATCCTCCAAGGACAAGGTGTCCCAGCTGCTGTTTCCTGCTGAAAGCAAGCACTCTAGAGACTCGACAGACGTCGTCTTTTTCGGGACATCGACCGCATGGTTGGCCATTCCAAAATCACTCATTGAGCAATTGATCAAGCACAATCTATCTGCAAAATCATCGTCTCGCCAGTTGGAAGCAGCCAACTGTTGGTGAAGGACAAGTTGGGCAGTACTAATTGGTCTTTGAGAATTTGGATTGGCCTCTTGAATTGGAGTACTGATCAACACACGATCTTCATGACGCACCATGAAGCTTTCTTCAATACCGTTTTGTTGATTGCTCCACAAGGAACAATCCCAACCCAGCTGGCTATCCATTGATCGATCGATCCGTACAGCTGCATAAAATTTCAAACCCAAACACAATTAAACACTCAACATGCCTACTTATTATCTGATTTACTTAAAAGATCGAGTTCCAAGATTGAGAGGGTTCTCATCTTTTAGATATGATATCCTTTATTTTAAAACAATCATAACATATGATCGATGGCCGGAGCACGTTATATTCTAATTCCACATTCAATAAAATCATTTGCAAGAATGGTGTTAAATATATGACATACCAGTATCAGATCAGATCCACCGGAAGAATGAAATTCGGACCAAGCGAGCCTCAGCTTTATCACTCTGTGTACAATTTCCTATTGAAACCACTAAAGATGAAGAAGAAAAAACATTGCAAAGGTCAATTTAGAAACTAGAATATGCATGTAAATGTGAATAAACAAGTGATCAGTACATGCACAACATACATACAGTTCCAAGAAACAGAACAAAATGATATATACCTCTTGAAGCAGAGAGGAGCAATAGCTATGTGTTTGTTGTCAATATTGGCAGAGCTTATATAGATAATATGAAGTGCATGAAGGAGAGGAAAAGAAAGAGAGGGTCCAAAAAATATTTTAATGCAGCAACTTTGTTTCTGATAATATATACTAGTAAACAGAAATATAGTTTTCAAGTTTCAACAGTATTGAGAGGAGAGAGTGTCTGAAAAGGATAAGGCTTTTTGGTCAGTTTGGTGGGAGAGTATATTTTTGGCAGATGGGGAGCATGAGATTTCAGAATTGACCCAATTTTATTTGTTTTTTTTCTATAAACAAACCCTTCTTTCTGATGCATGCTTGTGACATTCCATTTATTAATGGTCTGTAAAGTTTGACAGTAAAAATTGGCTGATAATGACCATCTTTTCACTCTTCTTTAAAGATTGCTGTTAATCATGCCTTTATCATTAACTCCCACTCTGAACTTCATGCCTTAACTTTCTAGTTTCCATCACAACTTGTCATCAAACTATCCAAAAAAGTTTGTACTCTCATAAGATTTAATCCAAGACTATAAACAGAAGTTTGAAGAAATTCACTTAGAATTTTAATTGTTCATTTGTTAAAATCAATTCAAGTCAAAATTTCAGATAGTTAAAAGAAACTCCAAGATACTAATTAGAAAACCCGTTTCTTAAATAAAAATGTTTGGCATTTTTCATAGAGGACAACATTTGTACCCAAAAACTGTATTTTGTGGAAGGAAATAGAAGTAATGGGACATGTGGTTACATCAAAATGGAGCTGTGACTAAGGCATAAACAAAGGGAATAAGAACAAAAACAGAGAAAATATAAGTCATTTCTTTCTGGGTTCTTGACTGCATGCTCATTTAACTCCATGTGGTGAACACCAACATTATTCCTTGCCTTTGTTTCTCAAACCTCAAGTACATTTTAATAAAATTAAATATTACTATAAATTTATTACTACCCAGAAGCCAGAAGGTACCATAGACTAATGATATAAATAAATAGCAAAAATAAGGTTAGCTGGTAAATGAGACAAAGCACAAGTTACAAAGCTGGTTGTGTGATAGAATAAGAATAGAAAACATGAGAAGCCTGAAAAGGAAGTGGAGTTCTTAGGATTTGCATTTTTTAAATGAAAATAATAAACAATATTAAAAGAGCCAAACTGGTGGTGGTAGTGGATGGAGAGAAGAACATGAAAGAAGCTGTCAGGCTTGAGCAAATAGAGGTTTGTGTCAGAGGGAGAGAGAGGAGAGCAAGTTGGTAATAACAGAGTTTGTCTCTTATTCACACACTTCATTTAAAAAAAAACTTAACTCTGAATTAATTAAGACATAAATTAGTAGATTACAATAATATTATTACTATAAGTTAGTTTTAGTCATTCAGTGGGTCAATTAAGACTAAAGAGCTTAAAGGGTATTTTTGAAAAAAGCAGAATATTTGCTAATTGATTCTTAGTTTTGCTTAGGAAACAAAAGAAGTTTTACTCATTTTGTCTTAAAATGAGGGTTTTGCTATTATTGGTTTTAGCCTCACATTTGCATTTGCAGCAGAAAAGCTATTATGGGTGTATTATATTAGGGAATGATGTAAATTTAAAAATAAAAGAAATTTTAACAGTAAATTTTAAAATATTTATTAACAAACAGTTAAGTTTTTTATATATGGGACAGCAACATTGTTGAATGAAATTGCAATAAGATGAGAGAGACTGAAAGTGGGAGATTCTGAGAAGTACCACATGCAGCCCATGATCACAGGTCAGTGAACTAATGGGTTGCCATTGCCATTGCCAATGCTTAAGCAGTCACTTGCTCTGCTCATCTTTCCCTTGTCAACTCTCTATCATGCTTTTCTTCACCCAATTCTCTACAAATATCAAATAAACAATCATTTATCATTCAAATTTCTCATTTCTTCAGCAAAATCATCAGACAGAAACAGAAATTGATATGATATGATATATACCACTTGAAAGCAAATCCTCCTGAGGCAGAGGCAGAGGCAGAGGCAGAGCAGCACACAGAAATGGAGGTAGATGATGATAAAATATATAATTGAAGATATATTTGGAATTGGAACCCAAATCAATTCATGTTACAATGAGTCATATAATGGAGGCAGATAGAGCTTTATAATGTGGCTGCTGAGTTGACTCACTCATTGAAGGGTCTTCAAGCTTCATTGTTTCATTCACACAATCTAAACAGAAGAGGCCATTTTCATTCGAAAAGAAGTTTCAGGACCACAGCCACAGTACTATAGACATTTGTAAATAATGGGAAATTGTTACCGTAGGTACACCTCCTGTACTTGTAACTATGGTTTTGTACGTTATTATACCTGAAGTTGATGATCATGGATAAATTGCTCAGTGATACAGGTTGGACGTTCGAATTAGGCTAATCATAGTATTATATATTATTGTTCCGGAGACAAATTATCCTCTCACTTGAATCTCTCCATCTATAGAAAATAGGGATAATTCCAGGTGGCTACACTTAGATTTTGCTGTTTTTCACCTGACTACACCTAGAATTTTTTTTTTCAGCTGACTACGCCTAGACTGTGCAAAATTTTCACTTTGCATTTTCCGTCCAATTCTGTTAGTTTTTACCGTTTTCTTCATGTGAAATGACTAAAATGCCCTTAAGGTTTAAAGAGTTATTATAATTGGATTGAAAAGACTAAAATGCCTTCACCTATTCATCTAATTTTCAAACTTATGCTATTCTTCACCCTCACCAACCTCATCAATGGCAGCGACGACTTCCACCACGACTCGTTCGACGGCGTGGCCCAAACCCAGAACGGCGGCAACGGGAGCTTCGGGTTCTTCGGCCGGAGGGCCAAGGCGAAGAGGGGACCCATCAAGAGACCCAGATCGAATTGGGCCTCCAAACCCGATTCCGATGGGCTCAACGATGTGGGTTCCAGAGAATTCGGTCCCGACTCCGACAGCCCCGTACACGGCGTCAACGCCGTCGCGCCCGATTTCTGGCACCGCCGGGCTAGGGTTTCGGAGAGCCGCAAGAACGACCCGGTGGAGCTTGAGAGCTTGCCGGAGTCGAATTCGCAGCACCGGAAGGACGGAGGTGCCGAGGGAGTGAGGTCGTGGCTAGTTGAATTGGGGCTGAGTCGGTACGCCCCTGGCACTGCGCGCGTTGCACTTGGAGAGGAGCTCGAGGCACGAGGCAGCGCGAGGGTCGGAGGCGTTGAAATCGATCCTCACCTTGGAGAGGAACTTGAGCATCGTCAATGGCTTCTATGGAGGCTCTGGTTCGAGTCGAGAGTGTGTGTTGTGTTGGAGAAGAAGGTGTACCGTCCACCTCATGAATCTCGAAAACCGGGGCGTCGACGCTGTGTACGGGGCTGTTGGAGTCGGGACCGAATTCTCTGGAACCCTCCGGCCGAAGAACCCGAAGCTCCCGTCGCCGCCGTTTTGGGTTTGGTCCTCGCCGTCGAACGGGTCGTGGTGGAAGTCGTCGCCGCCATTGATGAGGTTGGTGAGGGTGAAGAATGGCATAAGTTTGAAAATTAGATGAATAGGTGAGGGCATTTTAGTCTTTTCAATCCAATTATAATAACTCTTTAAAACTTAAGGGCATTTTAGTCATTTCACATGAAAAAAACGGTAAAAACTAACAGAATTGGACGGAAAATGCAAAGTGAAAATTTTGCACATTCTAAGCGTAGTCAGCTGAAAAAAAAAATTCTCTAGAAAAACAGCAAAATCTAGGCGTAGCCACCTGGAATTATCCCTAGAAAATATTCTTTTTACATAATTATTATAGATAATTATATATGTACTCACACATAGTATGACAGGATTCATATATAACGGTAAGGGGATTGAACGATCCCAGTTAATCTAATTAGAATTTTGAAAATTATAATAATTATAATCGAGTAATTAGTACTCAATTTAAAATCTTCTGTGACCAAAATAGATGTTGTCATTTTCATTATTTTTTAACAATGGGTCATAGTTAGAATAGGCAATTGTTAAAAATGAGAAAACTGTTTCTACATATACACGGGTTGTAATCGAGTAAAAACTCTTGCCTGACATGCAAACTTTTGAAACGCTTTCCATTCATTCGATTTCGAATTTAACGACCTGAATTCATGGAAATTCTCAATGGCATGTAAACGTAATTTTGAATGTTTCATTAGTAGAATTCAGTAATTTCACCACTAATCAAGGGCAAAGAATCTCTATTTTTTATATCGGCAAATTGTATCAAGATTTGAGTTCGACTATACTGTAATGAAACAATATAGCACCAAACTTGTGATTATTAAGAGTTTCGTAAGATTATTCACTATCAGTTTTTTCTTTTCTAACGGCGCACATAAAGTATGTGCGACATTAGAAAGAAAATTCGTAACGGTGCACAAAGAAAGTGCGCCGTTACAAATCTCCCGAGAAGGTATGTACAAATTTTTAAATAATGCACTACATATAACTGCAAATTTATATATGATTTCATCGATCCAAGTTTAGATTTTGTATGGTTTTTCTTGTATGAATAATTTGCATGTTAAATTTATTAAATTAGTTTTGGAATTGATGAAATAAATTACCCGATTCCATGAATTGCATGATAACATTAGTGTAAATTCTCCCGATTCCATGAATTGCATGATAACATTAGGGTAAATTCTCCCGATTCCATTATTTGCCAGATAACATTACATTAGGGTATTTGATCATAAATGACCAAACAATGGTATTTTTGTCATTTATGACCTAATTAGGGGTATTTTGGTCATTTATGACCTAATTAGGGGTAATTAGGTCATAAATGACCAAACAAGGGTAATTAGGTCATTTATGTGAATTAGAAGGTACGTACATATTTTTAAATAATGCAATACTATGTAAATGAATTGTTAACCGAATTTATATATGTTACATATATAGAATGGATCGGAGATGGATGGGATCCGTAAAAATGAGTGAGGAATGGATGAACGAATTAAGCAGTTTTGTAAAATTTGCGAGGAAAAACGCTCCAAAAGATGGTGTGGGACGTTTCAAGTGTCCATGCACGAGGTGTTGTAATTCTGCTTGGCACGATATGGACACCATTTGCGATCATATATTGAGGAAAGATTTCCTTAGATCGTATAATGTGTGGTTCCATCGTGGCGAAGCCGAAGGAGCTAGCTCGAGCCGGAATTGGGATATCAGTTTGAGGGAAACATCGGCGAATCAGCCTTGTTCGACGTCGGACAACAATCCAGTATACGTTGATCCTGTGCATCAGCTCGTGGATGATGTAGACCCAACTAGAGATGTAAGGATTGACGAGGACGAGGACGAGGACGAACAACAGAACATTGGAATAATAACCGAAGTCGAGGAGGGAGTCGCTAAGGCAACCATGATAGCATACAACCGGTTGGTGACGGAGTCGCAAAAGCCGTTGTACGAAAATAGTGAGGATACTTCATTAGCAGCAATGTTAAGGATGTTGTCCATCAAGCAGAACCACCGGGATGTCTGACGAAGCTTTTACCAAGGTTGCCAAAGATTATTGTTCTACGTTACCCCAACCTAGTACGTATCCATCTAGCTATGCAGCGACGAAGCAGAAAATGAAGGCAATCCAACTGCCACACGTGAAATATGATGCATGTCTGTACGGATGCACTTTGTACTACGGAACTCAATCGCAACTCCAGACATATGGCGTTTGTGGAGAAGCACGATACGCTAAAGTGGGAAAAAAATTAGTTCCAAAAAAGACGTTGTGGTACTTCCCATTGACTCCTCGACTTCAACGTTTATATCTTGCCCTAGAGACGGCTGAGTGGATGCGATGGAACGGGTAGCGGGAGAATGAGGACGATGAAATATTAGTACATCCATCGGACGGTGCGGATTGGATTCATTTTGACGCTAAATACCAGTATTTTCTGGAGAAATACGGAACGTGCGGCTGGCGCTGTCATCCGACGGGTTCTCTCCATACGGGCCTAATGCGGCGAGTTACAGTTTGTGGCCTGTAGTCGCTATCCCGTTGAATTTTCCGCCCTCGATGGCTATGAGAAAGGAGTATAACATCCTCACCATGTTGATATTTGGTCCAAAATCACCGGGGAAATGCTTAAATAACTTCATGCGTCCGCTGATTGATGAGTTGAACCATTTGTGGGAGCACGGAGCTGTCACGTGGGATGGTTCTAAGAAAGAGGCTTTCATCATGTGGGCTGCTGTGATGTGGACAATAAGTGACTTCTCGGGTTTGGGAATGTTGGGGGGCATCCAGACTAAAGGCTATAAGGCATGTCCTCTATGCTTGGACGAGATCGATTCTAAACACAGTAACTCAAGAATCTCTTACCGTAGGTTCTTACCACCGAAACATCCGCTGCGATTTCAGCCGCAGGCCTTTAACGGGAAGACAGAGACACGGAGAAGGCCTACCCGGCAAACAGGGGCAGTTGTACTCAGTGCGATTCTACGTCATCAATACCCACCGCCTAGTCTGCATCTGAAGTTCAGTAAACGAAAAGGTGGTGGTGTTCCTATATGTTGGTCTCATAAAAGCATTTTCTGGGAGCTGCCTTATTGGAAAACTCATAAAGTCAGACATGCGTTGGATTTGATGCATATAGAGAAGAACGTATGCGACAACGTCATAGGTACAGTTCTTGGAATTGCAGGGAAGACTAAGGATGACGTGAAAGCTAGGAGAACTTACGAGGAATAGGGTGTCCGGCAAGACCAATGGGTGCAAGACGGGGAGCTCCCAGATGCACCTTATGGCGTGGCGGGTCGTGATCGGAAGGAAGTACTAGAGCATATCCGAGCTGTTAAGTTTCCCTCTGGATATGCGGGAAGTCTAAAGAGCAAGGTGAATCCCGATGAGAAAAAGTTCCTCAGATTGAAGACCCACGATTGTCACGTGTTGATACAACGTATCTTCCCCCTTGTCATTCGAAAGTACGTTCCGCCTTATGTGGCAGAAGCATTAACAGAGCTGGGCAAGGCCTTTCAATTGTTGTGCACGAGAGAACTGAGGAAAAAAGCCTTGAAAAGGTTGGGGGAGATATAGTAGTTCTAGTCTGTAAGTTGGAAACTATTTTCCCTCCTTCATTCTGTACAATTATGGTTCACCTTCTACTGCACCTCCCGGATCAAGTTTTGCGAACCGGCCCAGTTCATTTCACATGGATGTTTCCAATTCAATGGTATGATCCTTGACTTCGAAATATCATTTCCAATTACCATTGAACTGTATAATCGAATATGACATTAACCTTCATATTTCAATTGTAGGCAACTTGGCGTGTACAAGAAAAGTGTGCGAAACCCGTGATATCCAGAAGGTTGTATAGCCCAACAGTACTTGATGCACGAGTCTGTCACCTTCACTCAGATGTACCTTAACCGCGCCACTTCAGCCAGCGAAACTTTTGTTAGTCCAGCTTTAGGTTTCAACTTATCAGTTGTTTCCCCACATGTACAAGTTAAGAGCGTGGTGCGAAACGACAAATTGAGCACATCCGAGATGTTCTGGGCGAATTGGACAGTGATTGAGAATTGTGCCGAAGCAGATGCATTCGTAGAATCACATCGTGCAGGGTTCCAACGAATACACCCTAGGAAATCTCTTCAGGACCGAGTCATGTCCTTTGTCTTCGAGTGACGCAGAATTGTACGTAATAGACATCAGGTTAACTTAAATTACCATATACAAATTTTAGGGATAACTCATTTATATTCCGTGTGCAGATGAGTGCTCTAGGGTGGCAACGAGAGTTGGTACTACTATCCAGAGGTCCTCGTTCGTCTGCCATTTATTCGCAGTGTACTGTTAAATTTTTATGCTTGAGAATCGACCAGGGCCGGAGAAATCAAAATTCAGGGGTCATGATTGAAGCAAACGACATATGTTACTACGGTGTTCTTATGGACGTATGTATCCTTATCTACTCGGAAGACATGCCAGTCGTTCTATTCAAGTGTCGGTGGTACGACGAACGGACAGTCAGAAAGGACGCAAATGGATTCATTTCGGTCAACACGTCCACAGATCGTCATAAACAAAACCCATTTTGCCTTGGTTTAATGGAAAAACAGGTATACTATATCGACGACCCTAAATCTGGACCGTGGAAGGTTGTGAACGTCGTGTCACATAGGGGTCATTACAAACCGAGCAGTTTAGCCCGTGCCGGTGACGATGACAACCTAGAGTTTGAAGTCGATGAACCTTACCAAGAAGATCGAATTGACATCGTCACACCATGTGGTATCACTATCGACCTAACAAACTTAATCCGGTATCCACCGCCAGTACCTCCAGTTGAGAACGATGAAGAAGACGAAGAAACCGACCACGACGACGAAGAAACCGATGACAGCGATTTGGAAGGGCATGAAGATTAGGGGCATGAAAATATGCCCATTAGGGATTTTTGGAAATATAAAAAAACTGCCCATTAGGGGTATTTTTGGAATTATTAAAAAAATTGCCCATTAGGGGTATTTTTGGAATTATTAAAAAATACCCATTAGGGGTATTTTTGGGATTATTCAAAAATTGTCTTGAAAGGGTTATTTCGGTCATTTTGACCTTAAAAAGGGTAATTCGGTCAACTCCGACCGAATTAGGGGTAGTTCGGTCAGTTTGACCTTAAAAAGGGTAATTCGGTCATTTCCGGCCGAATTAGGGTTATTTCGGTCATTTCCGGCCGAATTAGGGTTATTTTGGTCAAATTGACCTTCAACGTGTTATTCGGTCAATTCCGGCCGAATTAGGGGTAATTCGGTCATTTTGACCTTAAAAAGGGTAATTCGGTAATTTCCGGGCGAATTAGGGTTATTTCGGTCAAATTGACCTTAAAAGTGTTATTCGGTCAATTACAGATAATGGAGCCTAGACGTAAGGCACCTAAGGCCAGGGCACCTAGGCGAGCCAGAATGGACATTCCATTCTTCCAGGCTTCACAGGCACCGGAGTTACATGATGAGATGTACACTCCGTCACCGCCGCAGCCGACTCAGCCCACTCAGCCGACTTATCCGGGAGATACGGAGGTTGACTGGCAGTTCCAGGTCCCGGATCCTCGGAGTTTCCAGGAGATGCTCGGAGACGTCGCAGGACCCTCCAAAGAGGACTTTGTGCCGGATGAGTCAGAACTCCCGCTGAACGAGTGGAGGCTCCTTCCCCTCGAGTACAGAGAGATTCCGAGGTACGAGCTGTACTTCGATTACAAAGTTGAAGTCGACTGCCTAAACACGAAGAGCTGGGAAGCCAGGGCAAAAAAGGAGCAAAAGGTCGACCTCAACATAGAGCAAGAAGAGAGAGCAGTTCACCTGAACGGAGGTCCGTTGCTCTTGACTTGGGAAAACAGCCGACCACGTGTCGCAGAAGGAATGTTTTCAATGGAAAGGTTGAAGGCGATTATAGGGAAATTCGCTCGGGAACGCGACGCTTCCTACCAGACGTTTGGGGATTTGCCGGCGTCTGAGTTACAGGCGTTTTGGAGGAGTTTTAAGGTAATTTCAACATTTACTCACATTTTTTTTCAAATGCCACGTATTATAAATATTGACGTGGTGTTTGTGAATTTTAGCGTTTGTTTGCAGTGACCGATTCAGTTGAGCTTACGGGTTGGATTCGTGAGGCGGCTATAGGCGCTTACAAGGAGCGAAAATCGAACATGAAGCGGTTTTACAAGCTCTACGTCGACCCTACTAGACTGGACCGTAATGGGATTCTCAAGTGTCTGAAAGGGAAGAAGTCCAGTGGCGGTGGCTCGTTCAACATTTCGATGCCAACGAGGTATATTACTAATTTTTACTATAATTTTACTTGAATTTACTAATTTTGATGTGAATTTACTTTTATTTTTTTTTCAGGAACAAGTTGGGTCTCAAATGAGTACCATTCGGAGGAGCGAGAACAAATTAAACCACCACACTGGCAAAGTCCCATTTCGACGGCTTTGGGAGAGGATGTCGGAGGTCGGGGAAGTGGAGGTCTCCAAAAAGTTGGAGGCCTTACTGAAGGCTCACAAGGCCTTACCTAGGCCTGGTGATGGTGCACAGGAGGGGGAGGAGGAACTCAACCCGAAGCTTGTAAGTTTCATTATTTTTTTTTTAATTTTAATATTTAAATTTATTATATTAATCAATTTTTTTTGCAGCTTTACATTAAGAATGCGCTTAGGGATTGGAAGAATGACGAGGCGAACTACAACGAGGATGGAACGCTGAACAAGATGACCGACGCTGAAGAGGATGAGGTCACGCGACTAGCTGCCGAGCATGTTCGCGAGATCGAGCTTGCCAGAGGAGTTACCATAGAACCCTCCAGAGGACGACGCATCCGGGGTTGCGGGAGTGCTTACGAGGCACCGCCGAGACAGAGAAGACGTTCGATCTCCTCCTATGGTAGTCAAGCGGAGATTGCGGAGCTCCGGACGGAACTCACGGAACTTCGCGCTGAACGTCAGGCTGAACGTCAGTTGCACACCGTCCAAAGCCAGCAAACCGAGCACATGTTCCGGTACTTCCAAGAACAGCTTAAGTTACTCAACCCTAATGTCGCCCCTCCACCTCCATTTGACCCGAATAGTTCTACAGATCCTGGAGGCTCGTCGTCATAGATATTATGTAAATTAGATAATGTATTCAACAAATTCAATATTAATATAATTTTATTTTCAACAAATTCAATATTAATTTTTAAATAAAATTTTTAAAAATATATTTTATATTTATTATTTTTAAATTTTTTTATTATTATTCTGTATTGTTTGTAACGGCGCACAAAGTTAGTGCGCCGTTACACAGAGTAATGGTGCACAAACGGCATGCGCCGTTACTAAGTGTAACGGCGCACAAACCTTGTGCACCATTACAAACAGTAACGGCGCACTCTGTCTGTGTGCCGTTACAACTCGTAACGGCGCCCACCATCAGTGCGCCGTTACAAACAGTAACGGCACCATCACCGTGCGCAACGGTGACGGTAGCCTTTGTAACGGCGCACTAACGCCGTGCGCCGTCACTGTTTGTAACGGCGCACATCCGTCTGTGCGCCGTTAGAAACGGTAACGGCGCACAGAGTGCGCGCTGTGCGCCGTTACAGTTTGTAACAGCGACACTGTAACGGGGCACGTTAATTGCGTCGTTACAGACGTTTTTGTGCGCCGTTACAAACCTCTGTAACGGCGCACTTAACGCGCGCCGTTACAAAAGGAAAAACTGACAGTGATTCTATAATCTCATTTAATTAACTACCGAAATTATCTTAAATCATATTAATCACCATTTATTGGAATGCAATAATTTATTGAATAGGAAATTTTCATCTCATACATTGATGAATCACATTTAGCATAATATGTTTCATTGAATTAACAATTTTGTTTCATTGCTCGTAAGAGTATTGTGTCATCACTACATCTATTGTCGTGATTTAACTGTTTGTGCTTCATTAAAAGCACTCTCTGTTTTTATAGCTAGATCCAAAAACACTCTCTGAAAAAGTAGGGTTTCGACCTTTTATTTTCGTCGTTGGCAGAGCTGCCTGTCCGGCGAGGCCCCTCGTCGACATCCTTACTTATTATGTGGAGGTTTTGGTTGTGGAGGGTCTTTCGTTAGTTTTGTTGTGAGTTTTGTTGATCGGAGAGGTTTTTGATCTGGGTGGGTTCGACCCCATATCTATTTCTTCTTCAAATCTGACTCGATTTTGTTGATTCTCGATTTGTAAGCTTGGAGTGGTTCAGTGGAGGAGTGGTGCTATGGTGGTGGGGAGTAGTGGCGGGCTTGTTTCAGTGCTCTCTAGTGGTTTCTCGGCTTGGGTTCAACCTACTCGTTTGGGAGTTGTGCTTTAATTGAGGAAGAATGGGCGGGGTTCTGGTCTCGGTCCGGGAGCTGTTGATGCAACGTGCGTAGTTAGGAAGAATTGTTTATAAAAAATCGTTGATTCTTGCGAATACCGAAGATGATTGATTTGAGGGAAACCTCAATTTTTTTATTAAACTTCAAAAACTAAATAAGAATGAACTTATAAGAATGCTTAAATAGCCAAACCCTAATTGTAGAAAAGGAAATCTTAAATTTATTGGAAAAGAAAAAAATTATTCAAATTGCAAAAACTGCTTGAAACTTATAAAACTGCGATTTTGATCCTCTAGATGATCTCCAATGGCCGAAATTTGTCGTACCACAAGGCAAAGCCATGAATTTGACTCAGACCGCCGTTTCTGCCCGGAAAACACTAGTCTTTTGTCTAAATCTGACACTTTCGCGATAACTCCAGGTGTTTTAGCTTCTGCATACCGACTTTTTTGACCGCACCGCATCTTTCTCTCTTGGATGGAGAAGATTCGACCTCGAATCTGGATCCGCAACATCTTCCTCAGAAAAAGAATCACCCGTGGATCCCAAATCTTTGTAGCACTTCCTACCAAATTTTCAGTTGAATCAAGTACTCCCACCTTGCTCGTAAGCTGGATCGTAAATGTATAGCACTTCATCTCGGATTCCACGTTGAATTTCTAGAATTTTCTTATCAAAGTACATGCCCCTTGATCGATTACCCAACCTTGAAATTCGAGCCTTCTATCGTTGATACATGATGGTGGTATCAGGTTCTCGTTGCTGATTAAGGCAACAATATACATGTAAGGCTCCAAATAATTTTCGGCTACTCTTGCAAGATTTTCAGTCATTCCTTCATCGTACAAGCTCTCGATGCCCTCCAAAAACTGTTCGTAACCATTGTTGTATGAATTAACTAAGAACAAGTATTTCACGCAGCATAAAGTTTCATCCCTTGCTAACAAAACATCTCTTCCTCGAATATTCTGCTCATGTTGACTCAATTGTGCTTCTACAATTTCAGCTTTTGCATCTGCATCTGGTTCAACATAATCATCATAAATCGGGGGTGATAGCTAATCTATGAACTCATCTGGTTCAAGACTTCCATCGAATTGTGGAATTTCCACCTTCAAACCCTGTTCCCACCAATGGTTAGGGCGTTCGGGTGAACGATTCCGAAACCCGACGAAAGGATTTTCATCTGTGAGAGTATCATCATCACGACGATGCAATTCGTCCTTTCGTTGGGTCAATAATTCAATCCGCCGCCTCAAATCGTTGTTCTCACGTCGAAATTCAGCGTTTTCACGTCGTAACTCAGCTTGATTATCATCAGCACCTTAGGGAGCGGCTCGTTGTTATCTACGGGGCGACATACCTCAGGATCGACTAGAATTTGATACCAACTGATGCAGCGTGCGAGGCTAGGAAGAATTCTTTATAAAAAATCGTTGATTCTTGCGAATACCGAAGATGATAGATTTGAGGGAAACCTCGATTTTTTTATTAAACTTAAAAAATAAATAACAATAAACTTATAAGAGTGGTTAAATAGCCAAAACCTAGCCAATCCCTAATTATTGAAAACGAAATTCTAAACTTATTGGAAAAGGAAACAAATTATTAAAATTGTAAAAATTGCCTGAAACTTAAGAAACTGCGATTTTGACCCTCTAGATGATCTCCAATAACCGAAATTTGTCATACCTCATGGCAAAGTCATAACTTTGACTCAGACTGCCGTTTCTGTCTGGAAAACGCTAGTCTTTTGTCCAAATCTGACACTTTGACGATAACTCCAAGTATTTTACCTTCTACATACCGAATAATTTGACCGCACCGCATCAGCTATGCTCATGTCGGGGTAAAGCATTTCCGGTGGCTCGGTTTTATGTTGTCGCCGGAGCTTCGCTAGTGACTTGGAGTGGTCTCTGATCTGGTGTGGTCTCAGTGGGAAGTGGTGGATCCCCAAGATCCTAACGAAAATTTGGTCCACACGAGGCTTCACGCCTCTCTGCACCGGTGACGTGCCTTGGAGCATCCCCTGTAGCGATTTTGAGCTACGAGAAGGGATCTCACACCCCCCCTTTCCCCAGGTGGCCATGGTGATCCGAAGGTGTGGGTTGAGTTGGGGTCTGTGTTGATCGGCGATTGTTTTCTCGAAGCTGATGCTTTGTGCGAGTTGTGGTGCTGGTTTCTACTTCCTCCTCGCCTCTGAACAAGTTTTTTGAGTCTTGTTTTAGTGTTTGGAGGGTTTTACTCGTTGTTCGTGCTGCTAGAGGTTTATATGTTAAGTTTGTTTAATGTTGTTGGCTTTGTTTAATGTTGATAGTGTTTTGGTGGTCAGAATGTTTTCGACATGGTTTGCTGGAATTATCTAGTGAGATGGGGTGTCTTAAAACTTTTTCCCTACCATTTCCTTGTAAATTGTACGCGGCCGATACTCGGTTTGTCGGAGGAGTTTTTTTTATCAGCAAATCAGGAAAACCCCCTATTCTGGACCGACATTCGGCGAACCGTGTTATCGGTCTTTTAACTCCTTTGTTAGAATCCGAGGGGAAAACCCGTATGTACCAAGATTCGAACTCAAGATCTCACATATGTTAGTGTGAGTTCCTTACCACTTGTCGGAGGGGGTTTTTCCCTCCCGTATTTGATTTTTATTGAAGGAGTGTGTAGTTACGACTAAATTGGCTATTTTGTTAGTTGACATAAAGATGTATGTCTACATGTTGTGACATGTGTTATATACTGAATGAAAAGAAAGAAGTTTATCCAGAAGTAGCAACATGAGAAGCAAAACATCTTTCAAGAAGACTTTCGGTGAGTTTTCATTTTTAGAAGATCTTCTAAATGGATCGCGATTCGATATATTCAGTTGTGTAGGAGTTTAAGGAAACTTCAAGCAAAAGATGAGTAAGGGTTTAGTAAACCCTAAAGACGAGACGATCAACTACTATAAAAATCTGGCGGCGTCCCCTTAGTAGTGGCGCTTGTAGTTTTGTAGTTGGTCTTTGTTCTGAGTATTCAGAGTTCCTAAACGTGTAGGATGAGCGTGTTGGGAAGCTAGATGTATTGAAAAAGATCGACATTATGTGTCCAATCACTATTCAAAGAAGAAAGAGTGCTTAACTGATTCGGGATTGTGTTTACGCGATTGAAACCTCGTGCGCCCGTTTGAAGAATAGAAACTGTTGGGCGTTGCTCAAAGGGTGAAATTGAGAGAGGATCTCAGATTCAGGGGAGACCATGAGATAGGTTATCACTTGTAACAATAGCATAAAGTTAATGGTTGTGTGATGATCATAGAAACTTGTATGTTATGATTGGTTACGATATAATGAAACCTTTCCACTGGCAGAGTGCCCCCAGACGTAGGTGACGTTGCACCAAATTGGGTAACCATATCCCGTGTCATTTACATTTCTGTTCTATGAGCTATTTTGATTTATGTATCTGCAAGTGTCTATTACTGATTCCTAACATTATGAGTGACATCCTGTGACTAACCAGAATTTCAATTGGCATTAGAGCAAACATTTAAACCTATAGGTAATTTCCTGTAAGACAAATTCTGGGAACCTGAAATGGATAATTCAAGAGAAGGAGGTTCGGTGGCCTCCTTTGTTGGATGGTGCGAACTATGGTTGTTGGAAGGCTCACATGAGTGCATTCTTAAAGTCCGTCGATAAAAAAACATGGAAGCCTGTAATACATGGATGGGAGGCTCCACAAACTATTGATGCACAAAACGTTGCACACTTCAAACCTGAAAGTGATTGGGGCCCTGCCAAAGACGTATCAGCCCTAGGTAATTTTCATGTCTTAAATGCCATATTCAATGGATTTGACCAAAATGTGTTTAGGCTAATAAACACATGCACAAGTGCAAAAGAAGCATGGGAGATCTTAGCCACCGCCTACGAAGGGACGACCGAAGTTCGTGAGCAGAAACTTCAATACCTTACCACTAATTTTGAATCATTGTCCATGAAGAAAGATGAGGCTATTAGTGACTTCAACGTACGAATCAGAGATTTAGACAATGAATCCTACTCTTTAGGAAAACCCATGACAGATGAGGATCTGGTCTGAAAGACGTTAAGATCACGGAGTCCACGATTCAAGATGAAAACCACAACCATAAAAGAAATGCATGATCTAAAGAAACTCAAATTTGGTGAATTCATGGGATCACTGATGAATTTTGAACTTTCACTTCCCAGTCTGGATAAGAAACAAAAGGGGATGACACTCAGAAGTTCCACACCCAACTCTCGTGAACAGGTAGTTTCTGACTCAGACGATGCAACTGATGAAACTATTGCTTTAATGGTAAAAAATTATAGCAGGATTATGAAAATGTTCACCAAAAAAGACAGGGAAACATGTTCCCTATGATGTCAAAGACAACCAGATGAAAAAATCCCAGAAGTTTGGAAACTATCAAAAGCTTGGAAAAGGTGTAGATCGTGGCAGAAAAGGAAAAGGCATCCAGTGCCACGAATGTGAAGGGTACGGACATATTAAAAAAGAATGCTCTAACTTTCATGAGAAAGCAAAAAGGTTCCAATGCAACCATGTCTGATGATGAAGAGGAAGATAGTGACACCGAAGAGGTAAGTAACTTCGTCGCATTTACAGCTTCCTCCTCAACCAATAAAGTTCTAACTCTTGATGAAACAGAACTGCTATCTGATGATGCCATGAACGATGTCTAAAACCTGGTGTTCACCCAATGGGTAGAAGAGACAAAGATTCTTGAGAAACAGAGGGACACCAACCTGCCTTTCACTGAAGATAAGACAAGGCTACTGGAAACAGTTGTCGACCTAAAGAAGGAAGTGAGCCGAGTAAATGGAGAGATTGATCGAATGACTAAGTTTGTCAGAATGATGAACTCAAGCACTAAGGTGTTAAACACACTCTTTTCCATAGGCAAGACAGGTAAGAACATGCAGGGGCTAGGCTACACTCATGAGGCCTCTACGTCTTAGACCATCTTTATCCCTCAGAAGGAGAAAAAATAGATGTCAAGCCAAATGTCTCAGACATCTGGTGACAAACAAGATCGTAGACATTGTCAGCAACATCTTTCTGGTATCTCCAATACAACACTACAGACATCTGGTGGAAATTAGGTCCAACGACATCATGAACCACATCCGTTTGATGTCTTCAAAAGACCACGATGGGTCTGTCATTACTGTGGCCAAAAGGGTCATATTTGACTTTATTGCTATCATCTCTACCGGAAGAAACATTCACAATATAAATCATCGTTCAAATGTACTTCCTCACGAAGAAGGGCCTCATCACAGAAGGAGTGGAGAGTGAAGAAGGTAACCAATCACGGCAACATAACCTACACCACCTTGACTGCGTCTACTGGTAAGGACTGGTACTTTAACAGTGGATGCTCTCGTCATATGACAGGAGATCGGGGCCTGGTAGTAAACATGAGGCCATGCTTTGTCGGTCATGCCACATTTGGAGATGATGTTAAGGCCAGATGATTGGAAAAGGACAACTTAGCTTCTCAAATATCGCTTGCTTGACCGAGGCGCTATTAGTAGAAGGAATAACTGCCAATCTTATTAGCATTAGATAATTATGTTATCTCAACTTACTTGTAAACTTTATTCGCAACCAATGTTCGGTGATGACTGAGAAACAGGTCGAGCTCACGATGGAATCCTGGTCCAGAGATAACTGCTATCTATGGTCACAACATCCTGTGATACAAGACCGACATGTCTTTTCCCCAAAACAAATGAGGCCCAACTCTGGCATCAAAGACTTGGGCATCTGAATCTCTAGAGTATGAAGAAAATAATTTCAGAGCAAGCCATAACCGGAGTCACAAATCTCAAGATCTCTGAAGGAAGAAACTATGGTGAATGTCATATTGGAAAATAGGTAAGAATGTCCCACAAGATGTTACAACATCGTACTACCTCAACAGTTTTGGAACTGCTCCATGTGGATCTGATGGGACCAATGCAAGTGGAAAACCTTGGAGTGAAGAAATATGTTTTTCTCTTTGTCGACGACTACTCCAGGTACACTTGGGTAGACTTTATTCGTGAAAAATCTGACACATTCAGTGTCTTTAAAGCTCTATGCAACAGAGTGTAAGAGCTAGTGCCCTAGTCCAAGTCTTCTCTTTGTAATCTTCTGTTTAGAAATGAATGGCATTTTCATTGCTATTGTGTTATAGTAATGAGTCAAGAGATAATTTCATCTAAAGCCATTAAGTGTGTCATCATTAATAGTAGAACCTTTGGATGCCATAAAGTTATGCTTGACGGATCCCTAGTCAAATACTTATAGTTAAATGACTAGCGTGAGGATGACTTACAATCATGTTCTACTGATCAAGAGTAGAGTCATATCACGGATATCGTCTGCGAGATGATATTGGATGACCCGACTTGGAGTATGGCGTAAAGATTAAGTTACTAACGCATACTCCGTCGTCGTGTGATCACTGCCTTAATACCTTGGAGCGAGTGGCTCACATGCACGTCACTCCATTCGTTTGACATGTCCTAAAGCTGGCTGTAACAGGGTAGTCATAACGGGCATCGTTGGCTATTGGAAGGACTCTAGTGGGAGCGCACATTGCGCAAGAAGGGATTTGTTTCCCCACTGTGAGATGTGATGAAAGGTATGGTTCTAGGCCCCTTGATGAGCATGACTGAGAAAGTGTGCAGCCACACCAGTTACGTCTCAGCCATATCGAGATCAAGGAACTCAATCGAAATGATGAGGATGACGAATCTATGTCTCATCTCGATCGCATACGCCTCAAAGAAAACAAATGGTTAGTGATACGGATGACAGAGGGTAGATTTTGAACCGATAGATACCTTGTGGAAATTGAGTAACGACTATGTCCTACTAGAGACCAGTAGTGATGGATCAGGCTGTGATTGTGTCACGAGCCTACAGGGTCGCACGCCATGAGCAAGAATCGAAACAACTGAATGGGACTCAAGAGGTTAAAGATGGAACGATAGTGGAATAGGGATGGTGACCACATGTGGGGTGTTGATCGATACCTACGGGGTGTCAATCTGTTAGAGTTATGCCCCAGTCCAATATAAAAGTGATCTACAGATGTAATGTTTTATCATCTTTCCGAATAAATAAATCACATTAAATTACTAATGTGTTGTAGTAATTTATTAGATGTAATTCGATCTGTATCATTATGTGTGTCATCACTAATAGTATAACTACAGATCGGAAAGAATTACATTTAATGCGTCCCAGTTCAGTCAAGCTTCATTAAGAAGCGATGAGTATGAGGCTAACTCTTTACGATCACGCTTTACTGATCATGGCAAAGTAGTGCCGGAGTTAGATCATAGATATTATCAGGGATATGGTATTGGACGACCCGATGGTGAGTATGCGACATAGATACTGTCATGAGCATACTCATATATCGTATCTTGTCATTATATCCTAAGACTAAGGAGTCTTTGTTATCACTATGTGATGAATCTCTAAGTTTGACCTAGTCTACCATTACCTGTAAAAGGGTAGCCATAAGGGCTCTGATTGGTTTACTTATGAATTGCATGAGTGAACTCGAAAGACGGCTGAGGGATTTATCACCCATACTCCGGTATGGGAATGATATCTGTTTAGGACACTTGATGAGTATGACTGAAGAAAGAGCATGGCCATGCATGAGATACTCAGTATCAGTTTTCAGTCGTCTCAGATATCAAGAATCAATGATTGATAAATTAGGATGACGGTTCTATGCCTTTTGATTAATAAAGATATCGGTATGATAAAAGGATAGTGACATGGACGATAAGAGGTTAAATCAAATCATCGATATTCACAAACGTTGGGTAATCATAATGTCTTACTAGAGGCCATTTATGATGGAAAGGGCAAAATGATAATTTTGCCAGTCTGCCAACGGGTCGTGAGCCTAGAGGGTCACACGCTTTAAGAAAAGTATAGTAAAAGTGGACTTGGAGAAGTTAGTTTATGAAGAATATGAGAATTGGGAAATTCGCAATTTGATTTAATTAAATCAAGTACGAATTAGCTAAACCAGTAATCGGTTTAGAGTAATTGAGACGGTCTAACTAACCCATTTAATTATAACCCAATCTAAATGGGTTTAATTGATAGACTTAGCTAAGTGGGCTTTAAGCCCATTCTTATTATAATTATAATTATAAATATAAATATAATTGAAATAAGAAGTTAATTGGGATTGGGAAAGTGGAAAGATAATTACACAAAATCATATATTTGATTTTGCGTAATAATCCCATATAATTCCCTAACTTATTTTTCGGCCAATCCCTCCCCTATTGCCGATTCTCTCTCTCTCTCTCTCTCTCTCTCTCTCTCTCTCTCTCTCTCTCTTGGTCTTCATTGTGTTTGCTATTTTCTCAAAACTAACTAGTAAACGGTTTTGTAGAAATCTTTCTAAAGGTTCTTTGCTTGTGTGGATACAACTAGAGATTAGAAAACCTAGTTTTCTGATTGTTAGATTCGGTTTTACAAGGTAAAAAATCCATATTTCATTATATTTAATATGCTGAATATTTTCACATGATGATTTGTTCAAAATTTCCTTAGAATCCATGGTTAAATTCACTTCTGCTATGCATGAAATTTATTGTTTTGTACCCCATGGATTCCTTCACAATCGACACACGTCACGTGTAGGGTGTCGATCGACACCTTGGTGGTGTCGATTGACACCCATGTCTGACGTGCTCAAAACCCTAGGCCTCACTCAAAGCCTATATAAGGAGGTCTTTGGGTGAGAGCCTCTCAATGCCATTGGCACCATTAGCTATTCACTATAGAAGAGTTGGCAACCGAATCAGTGTTGATGCAACTGCTGTAGGATCCATTAGTTTTAGTTTTCCCAGTGGGCTTGTACTTTCATTATCAGACGTTTACTATGTACCTACATTTAATATGAATATTATTTCGGTTTCCTTATTGGACAAAGAGGGTTTTGAATTTTTAATCAAGAATGGAGATTTCAATTTTTATCGAAATAATATTTATCATGGTAGTGCAAGTAGAGTTAGAGGTTTATAGGTAATGAATACTAAAAACTCTGATTGAAGCTCAATCTATAATGTTAATACGAATAGGTTTAAGTCCGATGACTTAAATCAAACTCTAATCTGGCATTGTCGCCTTGGCTACATCAACGAGAAGTGCATCTCAGCACTTCACAAGTGTGGACTTTTAAGTCCATTTGAATTCTATTCGATTGAAAGATGTGAGGCTTGTTTGATGGGTAAGATGAAAAAATCGCCCTTCACAGGTATGTGGACCAATTAGTACTTATGCCAGGAGGGGATTTGGGTACTTCATCACATTTCCTGATGATTTGAGTGCATATGGTTATGTCTACTTGATGAGACATAAATTCGAAGATTTTGACAAGTTCAATGAGTTTAGGAATGAAGTACAAAACCGACTCGAGAAAATGATTAAAGCACTTCGTTCAGATCGAGGTGGTGAATACTTATCCCAAGAGTTTACTGATCATCTTAGTGATTGGAGAATTGTATTAGAATGGACTCCGCCAAGAACACCTCAATTGAATGGTGTGCCCGAACGGAGAAATCGAACCTTGCTTGACATGGTTTGTTCCATGATATGTCTAACCGATCTCCTAATTTCTTTCTAGGTTTATGCTCTAGAAACAGCCGCATTCATTTTGAAAAGGGATCAAACGAAGGCAGTGGAATGGACATTATACGAGGTATGGCATGGGAAGAAGCCCATATTGTCATTCCTAAATATTTGGGATTGTGAGGCTTATGTCAAGCGATTGCTTAGGGATAAGCTTGAACCAAAATCTGATAAATGTGTCTTAGCAAGGTACCCCAAGAAAACGAGGGGGTACTACTTCTATAAACCAAGCGAGAACAAAGTTTTTGTTTCTCGTGGCGGTGTATTCTTGGAGAAAGAGTTGATCTCCAAGAAAGTCAGTGGGAGTACTATGAATATCGAAAAAATTCGGGATGATGCAGTACTAGCTGAAATAATTCACGAAACTGGTACTGATAGCATATAAGTACTGGAGCCTGAGCTGGTTATAGAGACATGATCAATTCTTGCTGATATTCCGGAAGGTCTAAGGCGATCTGGAAGAACAAGTTAACCACCCATCAGATATGGGTTTCTCGTATCTAATGATGGTGACTTAGTAGTTGTGGATTCAGATGATCCATCAACTTTTCAGAAAGCCATGGGCGGGCCCGACTCTGAGAAATGGCTGGGAACCATGAAAGAGGAAATTCAATCTATGTCAGATAACCAAGTCTGGAGCTTGGTTGAGCCAACCGCTGGTGTGAAAGCCATTGGTTGCAAGTGAGTTTTCAAGATGAAAATTGACATGGATGGAAAACCTCAGACATATAAAGCAAGACTGATTGCAAAAGGTTATAGGCAAATCAAAAGAGTTGACTATGATGAAACCGTTTCTCCAGTAGCTATGGTCAAATCGATGCAAATTCTTCTAGCCATAGCTGCACATTATGATTATGAGATATGGCAGATGGATGTCAAAATCGTTTTCCTTAACGGGAATTTAACTGAGGATGTGTATATGACACAGCCTGAGGGTTTTGTCGATCCGAAAAATAACAGTTTTCCTTAAGTTCATGCTTGAGAACAAGTCTCAAGTTCCGGTCCCAATCGAGGAAGTTTACGTCGTTAAGCTTATCCTGCTCGATTAGCGACCTAAGCGCACTGTTACCATAATGATTCGTGTTTGCCATTTAATCTACACAGTAAACAAAATTTTAATCAGTATTAATTAAAATTGAAGTTGGAGATTTAGTTATAAAACACTTTTCTGATTCTAACATTAGAATCTGAACCAGGATCCTATCATACCCTCAATTAAAGTGAACAGAGGCTCACTGCTCCAATTGAGATTATCAAGGTAGGATTACAACCATCTACAAGACCATGTAGTTCCAGGCTAGGGTTTATGCTTAAGAGTACAAGACCATGTAGTTCATGGCTAGGGTTTATGCTTAAGAGTACATGATACACCCTATACTTATACCCTAGGTCAGCCCTAGCTGACAATCGTAGACAAGTCTACCAAGCTTGAGCTATGGACAGAACTAATGTGGCTACTATGCGGAGGCGCATGCACCCACACAGAACTACCCATCTCATCCAGACTTATCCTCTATGAATGTTACGCGGAGGCGTACCGACATTCATAGGCTCAAAGCCCTTTTGAGTGCCCAAACTTGGATGGTATAACGCTTGACTTGTAATTATTTGCGTTTAAGTGAATTATTACAGTCTGATTGTATATCAATACAATCTTAATCTGGAATCATCAATTGCAAATCCATGCAAAGATGACCCCTTATCAGGTTACATGCGAGTCTAATTAAATACCGGTTTTTAATATTTGCATGTGGGTGATAGCTAATCATACATAAACTTGTATATAAAAACTATCATACATTCATATATATATATACGACATATAAATGTAACGGTAAAGCATGCATAACTAAGCCCATCTTAGGTTCCTAAGAATCTAGCAAAACTGATCCTAAAGACTTGATCTTCAAGGTCCAGACTTGCTCCATTCTTGTGGACTCCCACTGGCTTCGAGCCTCCTCCAGACTTCGAGTCTTATTCTTGACTTGTATCTTGCGTCGGTCTTTAATGAAATAAATACAAATCACGACACGCAGGCCGTACTTAGTACAACCCAAAACTTAGCAACACGCAGGTTGCAAAACCGAAATTAAAACATACAAGTCTAGAGGGCTTAGCTATACATCATGTGGAAAACATCATGTTATCAAGGATCATGTGATCACTCATTATGCTTACCAAACAACAAAATTTCCAAATTTCATCTTTCTTAAGTGTGGAAAAATTCCGGTTTATCGAAACTAGACGGTTTAATCAATTAATTGAATTTGAACCGGTTCACGCTAGTTTATCGAAACCGAAAAAAATCTTAAAATTAAAAGTTTTAGGGCTTTAAATATTCTCGTGAACCGGCCGGTTGAGCTCGAATCTGGTCGAGCCGAACCGGCCGAACCGAGGTCGCCCGCGGAGGCAACCATGGTGGCCCGCAAGGGCTGCCATGGTCGCCCGCGGGATTGACTGTGGTCGCCCACGGGAGCAACCATGGTGGCCCGCGAGGGTTGCCATGGTCGCCCCTTGGGCAGACCCTGGTTCCCCGCAAGGGAACCATGGTGGCCCGCGAGGGCTTCCATGGTCGCCCGTAAGCAACCTGGTCGGCCCTTGGTGCCGACCATGGTCTGCCCTAGGGCATTCCATGGTCGACCAAGGGTCTCGACCCTGGTTAGCCTTGGCTAACCCGAAACAGCCCCAAAATATTATTTTTTCAATTTTTTCAATACAATTAAAATCTGATTTTTTTTTCAATTTCTTGCATATTCAAACCGAAGAACATATTAACATTTAAATCAAAAAATTAGATTATACATACATGAATTAAACACAAAATTAACACATGCTCTGATACCACTAAAGGATTCCCATGGGTTCTATAGATTAATTTCATGCAGCGAACTTGAAATAACCATGGGAATCGAATACGAACAAGGATCTTATTGTTAAAATTCAGCAAGCATATAATTTTTGAGATCTGAAAATTTACCTTTTGAATCGATCTAAAACACAAAAATTAGTGTTTCTCTAGCAAGTCCACACAAGCATAATACCTAGACTAGGTTTCTTCACACTCTTTTGCTAGTGATGTGTGAAGAATTGGATAATTAGAAAATTAGGGGAAAATATTGTGTAATAAATAAAATCTGATTTTTGAATATATTTTTATTAATTACACAATAAACCCCATCATTCCCATAATCGCATTTAAGCCCCTATTCTCAAATAAAATCCTGAATGGCTTTAAGCCCACTTAGCAAAATCCAAATTAAAACCCATTTAATTGAGTTCTAATTATGGTTTAGCTAAACCAGTCCAATCTCTCTAACTTGATTTCTTCAACCGTCTGTTTAATAAACCTAGGCCAGAAATCAACCAAATCGTTTTCAATTTGACTAAATTGAAAAGCGGATTCTCCCAATTACCATCCATGCTCGTTTGTCACATATCGTATTTAAAGTGTGTGACCCTCTAGGCTCACGACCCGTTGGCAGACTCGTAAAATTACTATTTTACTCTTTCCATCATAAGTGGCCTCTAGCAAGACATTATGATTACCCAACGTTCGTGAATATCAATTATTCGACTTAACCTGTTATCGTACATGTCATTGTCCTTTTATCAAACTGATATCCAGATTGATCAATAGGCATAGAACCGTCACCCTAATTTATCAATCACTCTTTCTTGATATCTGAGATGACTGAAAACTGATACTAAGGTATCACCAGCACGGCCGTGCTATTCCTTTAGTCATACTCATCAAGTGGCCTAAACAGATATCTTTCTCATACCGGAGTATGAGCGCTAAATCCCTCATACGTTTTTCGAATTCACTAATGCAATTAATAACCAAGCCAATCAAAGCCGTTATAACTACCCTTTTCAAGGTAACGTTAGACTAGGTCAAACTCAGGTATTCGTTACACAGTGCACACCAAAACTCTTTGATCTTAGGATATAATGACAAGTTACGATCTGTGAGTATCTCATGACAATATCTATGTTGCATACTCACAATCGGGTTGTCTGATATCATCGACCTGATGATATCTATGATATAACTCCGGCACATGCTTTGCCATGATCAGTAGAGCATCATCACAAGGAATTGGTCTCATACTAATTGCTTCTGAAGAAGCTTAACTGATCATGGACTCATCGAATGCAATTCTTTATGATCTACAGTTCTATTGTAAGTGGTTATACACATAATGACATAGATCGAATCACATTCGATATATTATTACAACACATTAGTAATATAATTCCTTTTTATTAGATCGAAAAATGATATACATTACAATATATATTAAAAAATTACATTGGACTAGGGCATAATCCTAAAAATTTTGTCAAAAGTCAGATATAATTATCTTGATTTTTAACAAAATAATTCCTAATATAACTCTCCCTAATTATCTTAATTTTAATAATAATTATTATTATTAATTAAGATTAAGGGTGGGCTTAAAGCCCATTTGGCTAAAGTCCAGTTAAACCCATTTAAATTGGGTTCTAATTAAACGGTTTAGCTAAACCGATCAAATCCCTTTAATCTGATTTCTTCAACCATCTGGTTATAAACCTACCGGTTCGTTTTCAACTTGACTAAATTGAAAAGCAGATTCTCCAAATTTTCCATCCAAGTCTGTTTTGCTATATACCATTCTTAAAATGTGTGACCCTCTAGGCTCACGACCTGTTGGCAGACTGGCAAAATTACCATTGTACCCTTTTCCATCATAAGTGGCCTCTAGCAAGACATTATGATTACCGAACGTCCGTGATTATCGATGATTCGATTTAACCTCTTATCGTACATGTCACTATCCTTTTATCATACCGATATCTAGATTGATCAAAAGGCATACAACCGTCATCCTAATTTATCAATCACTATTTCGTGATATCTGAGATGACTAAAAATTGATACTAAGTATCTCCTGCATGGTTATGCTATTTCTTTAGTCATACTCATCAAATGGCCTAAATAGATATATTTCCCATACCGGAATATGAGTGATAAATCTATCAGCCGTCTTTCGAGTTCACTCATGTAATTCATAACTAAGCCAATCAGAGCCCTTATGGCTACCCTTTTACAGGTAACGTTAGACTAGGTCAAACTTTGTCATACATGGATTTCATTTCCTCATTCATGGCATCTTGCCATTTTTCGGAGTCGGGACTGGCCAAGGCTTATCTGAAAGTTTCTGGATCATCCTGATCCACTAATATCAAGTCATTTCCCATAGTGGCTAGAAAGCCATATCTGATGGGAGCTTGACGAGGTCTTTCAGACCTCCTTGGACCCTCTGGAATTGGTGTAAGGATTGGTTCTTGATCTACGACCACTTCAGGCTCCTGTATTTCTGCATTTTGCATAGCAGGTTGTCCCGTATCATCTTGAATTTCTTCGAGATGCACGAGACACCCACTAGCTGTTTTGGAAATAAATTTCTTTTCCAAAAATACCCCTCCTCGAGCAACAAAAACCTTGTTCTCGCTGGGCTTGTAGAAATAGTACCCCCTCGTTTTCTTGGGGTACCCTAAAAAGACACATTTATCTGATTTCGGTTCGAGCTTATCGCCTAGCAAACGCTTGAGTGCTTTCCACTGCGTATGGAGTGCTTTCCACTGCCTTTGTAGGAGCCTGATTCAAATTGAATGCGGCTGTTTCTAGGGCATAACCCCAGAAGGAGATAGGGAGGTCAGCTTGACTCGTCATTGACCGAATCATGGCAAGCAAGGTCCGGTTTTTCCGCTTAGACACACCATTCAACTGAGGTGTTCCCGGCGGAGTCAATTCAGAGAGGATCCCACACTCCTTTAAATGACTGTGAAACTCTTGGTCCAAGTACTCACCGCCTTTGCAAGATCGAATCGCCTTTATACTTTTTCCAAGCTGGTTTTGTACTTCATTCTGTAACTCTTTGAACTTGTCAAAAGTTTCCGACATATGTCTCGTTAATGGACTTGTCAATAGACATACCCATATCTACTGAAGTCATGATATGACTCTTGGGAAGAGTATAAAGGCATTTCGATTTGACCGAGTCGGTGAGTACTTGGACCAAGAGTTTCACAGTTATTTAAAGAAGTGTGGGATCCTCTCTGAATTGACTCCGCCAGGAACACCTCAGTTGAATGGTGTGTCTGAGCGGAGAAACCGGACCTTGCTTGACATGGTTCGGTCAATGATGAGTCAGGCTGACCTCCCTATCTCCTTCTGGGGTTATGCCCTAGAAACGGCCGCATTCATTTTGAATCGGGCTCCTACAAAAGCAGTGGAAAGCACTCTATACAAAGTATGGAACAGGAAGAAACCCTTATTAGCTTTCCTTAACATCTGGGGATGCGAACCTCATGTCAAGTGTTTCCTAGGCGATAAGCTCGAACCCAAATAAGATAAATGTGTCTTTGTAGGGTACTCCAAGGAAACAAGGGGGTACTATTTCTACAAACCCAGCGAGAACAAAGTTTTTGTTGCTCAAGGAGGGGTATTTTTGGAAAAAGAATTTATTTCCAAAACTGCTAGTGGGAGTCCCGTGCATCTTGAAGAAATTCAAGTTGATACGAAACAACATGTTATGCAAGATGTAGAAATACAGGAGTTAGAAGTGGTCGTAGATCAAGAGCCAATCCTTACATCTATTCCAGAGGGTCCAAGAAGGTCAGAAAGATCTCGTCAAGCCCCCATCAGATATGTCTTTCTAGCCACTGAGGGAAATGACTTGATATTGGTGGATTAAGATGATCCAGAAACCTTCAGACAAGCTTTGGCCAGTCCAGACTCCGAAAAATGGCAGAATGCCATGAATGAGGAAATGAAATCCATGTATGACAACCAAGTATGGAGCTTGGTGGATAAAACCCATCGGTTGTAAATGGGTATATAAGCTTAAGACCGACATGGATGGAAAACCTCAGACCTATAAAGCTAGATTGGTTACGAAAGGTTATCGTCAGATCGAAGGTATCAATTATAATGAAACATTCTCACCAGTAGCCATGGTCATTTCTATCCGGATCATTCTAGCCATAGCAGCATTTTACGACTATGAAATATTGCAGATGGATGTCAAAAACCGCCTTCGTAAATGGGAACTTAAAAGAGGATGTGTATATGACACAGCCTGAGGGTTTTGTTGATCTTGAGAATCCCGAAAAGATTTGTAAGCTGCTTAGATCCCTTTATTGATTAAAGCAAGATTCACGGAGTTGGAACCTTCATTTTTATGAAGCTGTAAGAGAATTCGGCTTCATCAAGAATGAAAGCGAGCCTTGCGTTTATAAGAAAGCAAGTGGGAGTAACATTGTATTCCTAGTGTTGTATGTCAATGACATATTGATCATCGGGAATGACATCCCAACCTTGCTTCAGGTTAAAGCTTGGTTAGGGAAGTGCTTTTCGATGAAGGACTTAGGTGATGCTGCTTTTATTTTGGGCATCAAGATCTACAGAGATCGTCGCAAAATGATATTGTGCCTAAGTTAGAGCACTTACATAGATAAAGTGTTGAGAAGATTCTCAGTGCTTGATTCTAAGAAAGGATACATACCCGTGCGTCATTGCATTAAGCTCAGCAAGCAACAGAGTCATAGTACTCTCGATGAGCTGAGCAGGATGAGTAAGATCCCATATGCTTCGACTATGGGATCTATCATGTATGCCATGATATGCACGAGGCCGGACGTCTCGTTCGCGCTAAGCTGTGCTAGCAGATATCAATCTAACCCAGACCAGGAACACTGGTATGCTGTCAAAAGTATCCTCACATATTTGAGGAGGAATAAGGACGCATTCCTAGTGTATGGCAGGAAAGATGGAGAACTAGCAGTCAAGGGATATGTTGACGCTATTTTTCAGACAGATCCTAATGACTTCAAATCTCAGGCAGGATTTGTGTTCGTGTTAAACGGTGGAGCATTCAGCTGGAAGAGCTTCAAGGAAGCCACAACTGCCGATTCTACAACAGAGGCTGAGTATATAGCTGCAGCAGAAGCAGCTAACGAGGCTGTATGAGTTAGAAGCTTTCTAACCGGGTTAGATGTAATGCCGCGAGCGTCTGATCCGGTAAGCTTGTTGTGTGACAACACGGGGGACATAGCTCAAGAGCCCAGATTCCACAACAGAACTAAACACATACAAAGAAAGTATCACATTATTAGGGAATACGTTGATAATGGTGATGTGGAGATTACTTATGTACCGACTGATGATAACATTACTGATCCCCTAACAAAGGCTCTACCGCAGCCTAAGCATGAAGCACATGTGAAGTCTATGGGAGTAGATTGAAACTTAGGTTGGAACTAGTGGCAAGTGGGAGATTGTTAGGATTGTGCCCTAGTCCAATGTAATAAGTTAATCTACATTGTAATGTTTTATCATTTTTCGAATTACTAAAACGGCATCATGTTACTAATGTGTTGTAGTAATATATTGAATGTAATTTGATCTATATCAATATGTGTATAATCACTAATAGTAGAACTGTGGATCGAAAAATTACATTTGATGTGTCCCTGATCAATGAAGCTTCTTTAAGAAGCGATCAGTATGAGACTAACTCCTTGTGATCACGCTCTACTGATCATGGCAAAATAGTGTCGGAGTTATATCATAGATATCATCAGGGTGATGGTATTGGACGACCCAATGGTGAGTATGCAGCATAGATACTATCATGAGCATACTCACAGATCATAGCTTTTCATTATATCCTAAGACAATGGAGTCTTTGTGTGCACTATGTAATGAATCTCTAATTTTGACCTAGTCTAACGTTACCTATAAAAGGGTAGCCATAAGGGCTCTGATTGGCTTGGCTATGAATCACATGAATGAACTCGAAAAACGGCTAAGGGATTGATCACTCATACTCTGGTATGGGAAAGATATCCGTTTAGGCCACTTGATGAGTATGACTGAAGAAATAGCATGACCATGCAGGTGATACCTTAGTATTAGTTTTTAGTCATCTCAGATATCAAGAAACAGTGATTGATAAATTAGGATGACGGTTATATGCCTATTGATCAATCTGGATATCAGTATGATAAAAAGGATAGTGACATGCACGATAACAGGTTTAGTCGAATCATCAATAATCACGAACGTTGGGTAATCATAATGTCTTGCTAGAGGCCACTTATGATGGAAAGGGTAAAATAGTAATTTTACCAGTCTGCCAACGGATCATGAGCCTAGAGGGTCACACACTTTAGGTACAGTATATAGCAAATCAGACTTGGATGAAAATTGGGAGAATCCGCTTTTCAATTTAGTCAAATTGAAAACGATTCGGTTGATTTCTAGCCTAGGTTTATAACCAGACGGTTGAGGAAATCTGATTGAAGGGATTGGACCGGTTTAGCTAAACCGTTTAATTAGAACCCAAATTAAATGGGTTTAATTAAACTTTAGCTAATTGGGCTGTAGGAACTTTGGGGCTACCAAGAACACCATGGCAACGGAAGCCAGTATATATAAACCCCAAAATCTGTCCAAGATCGTGAAACCATTAAATCCCAAGGCAAAAATGAAATCACAAGTCTTTACCTTTCGGTTTGCTCGAATCGAAACTTGAAAAATGTTTGAGATCTTCAACTCCAAAGTAGTCCACACGGATGGGATGATCTTGAATGATCCTTGCACAGTACTACCTACTAGAGTATAGTGTGAAGTTTGAGAGAAAAATGGAGGAGGGGAGCCCAAGGTGGGGTTCGACCGAGAGAGCTAGAGGAGGGAGAGAGAGAGCCCTTTTGTGTTTTGTGTGTTATGTGTTGTGCCAAAATCCCACCTCTCTCTTGGTCTTAGATGGATGAGTTGGTGATGGAGCATGGCATAAAGTGTCCTTGCAAACCAAATCCTACTTGCCCATGCCTACCCATGACTAGCCCATGCCTTGCCCATGCCTTGCCCATACCTTGGCAAATCACCATCTTGTCAAGAATGTTGGATGATTGTGTGGACCCACAAGTGGGCCACCTATTGGGCCGGCCATCATGGGCCGAAGCCCAATTGCTTCGGCCATGTGGGCCCGTGCCGGGTCCAATTATTATCCGACCTTTCTTGCCTCGCGTCGAACCAATTCCCGATCTTTCGTCGTTTCTCTCAAAATCCATATCCTATGTGTGTGACCCTTTAGGCTCATGCCATCGTCGGCGGACCGGCGTAAAATTTCATTTTACCCGATCCATCATAAGTGGCCTCTAGTAAGACGTTATGATTACCCGACGCGTATGATGATCGATGATACGATTTAACCTCATTTAGTACATGTCGCTATCCCTTTAATCGCCCGGTATCTAGATTGATCAAAAGGCATAGACACGTCACCCATTTTTAATCAATCTCTATTTATCGATCTGCGATAATTCTGAATATTGATACCCCGTACCGTTGGCATGGCTATGCTCTCCCTTCGGTTAATCTCTATCGAGTGGCCTAAACAGATACCTATCTCATACCATAGTATGAAGGATAAATCCCTTAGCCGCCTTTCGTATCACTCATACAATCCATCCCCGTGCCAATCTTGTCCGTTATGGAAGTCTTGTTACGGACAACTTTAGGGGCAAGTCAAACGCGGTTCTTTATTGTATAGCGATCACAAAGACTCCTTGGTCTAAGGATACAACGATAAACTACCAAAATTGAATGTGTTCATGACTGTATCTATGCAACACCATTCAGTGCGGGTCGTCCAATATCACTCACCCGAGTGATATCTATGATCTGATTCCGGGAACCCTCCCAATGGTAAATAGAACTATACCATAAAGAATCATCCTCATACTTGGTCGCTTCATTGAAGCATATTTGACCAGGGACCCGTTAAGTGTGATCCGTACAGATATATGGTTCTACTACTTTGATGGTCATATATCAGATCAAACTTAACCTATTACTTCAACACATAAGTAATACAATGCCGATTTTATACATTGCAAATGATGATTGATATCTACAGACATTTACAGGCTAATACAATTCGACTAGGGCACAAAAATGCTTACATGGGCTTCAAGCCCATTCTTGATTTTAATTGAGATTAGGCTTAAGTATTAAGAGAATTTTAAGGGATTTAATTATGTGAAAATATAGATAAATAAAAATCAGATTTTTTCACATAAATCCTAACCCCAACCCTCTCTTTTTCGGCTCCTTCTCTCTCTCCTTGCCGCCCCCTCTCTCCTCCATTGCTATGTTTATGCTATTCTTCTACACACAAAACTAGTAAACTTTTGTGTAGAATCCTTGGTTTTGGTGCTTTGCTTGTGTGGATGATCTAGAGAACACATATTCTTTGTGTTTGATTGATTCCAAAAGGTAATTTTCGGATTTGGATGTTCATATTGCATGTATTAGAATCTTGTCTATCGAATTCCATGGTTAGATTCTTGTCCGCTGCATGTATTAAATCTATGGAACCCATGGAATTCCTTCAGAAATGAAGGAACACAATGAACATTGTTTAACCATAAAACAAGCCTAGTGGGCAAACTGAGACTAATCTTTCCTACTCCAATTGTTGAGACTTGATTGCCATCACCAACTCGTAGGTCTACCTTGCCCCTGCCCATATCTTTTTCTACTTTCCAGAGCCTGCACATTAATACAAATGTGAGATTCTGCACCGGTATCAAGTACCCAAGAATCTGAAGTAGATAAACTGAGATTAAGCTCAATAACATATATACCTGGTCCTGAAGATGTGGAAGCTCCACTCTTCCTTAGAAACTGCTTATGTTTCTTGCAATCCTTCTTCCAGTGCCCCTGTTTTGGAAATAGAAGCAAACGACATCCTTCCTAGGATTCACAACAACCTTGGGAGCTGTTGGACCCTTAGGATGTCCAATCTTCCCTGCCAGATGCATAGGGGCCTTATCCATGCCCAGGCTAGCTTTCTTGCTTGTTGACCATAAGAACCTCCTTGGACTTGCCCTTGAGATTCTTTTCCGCGGTCACAAGCATCTCATGGAGCTTTGTCACAGTCTTATCCATGTCATGCATATTGTAATTTCCAACGAAATCACGATATGTATCTAGAAGTGAATGCAGCACAAAGTCTGCAACCATTTCCTTATCCACAGCATGACCGAGTCTAGTCAAGTGTTCCATAAGATGTTTCATCCTAAGGACATAGGGACTGACATGAGCTCCAGCCTAGAGCTTGCAGGATATCAATTCACTAAAAGTGTCGTATCCTTCGACACGCGCTTTCGCTCTGAACATTTTCTTGATCTCTGCCATTAAGGCCTTGGGATCTTCTGAAATGTCTAAAAACTATTTCTGCAAGTCAGGCACCATACTGCCCATCATGATGCACTGCACGTCGATCCGATTGCTAAGGAACTTTTGGTAAGCATCCCTTAGCGCCCTTGCGGCGTTCAATGTTGGCTCAGCAGGTGGTTCCTGTGTAAGAATATAATCCTTACGTTCGTGCTTGAGAACTAGTCTCAGGTTACGTTAATGTTGTTAAGCTTATCTTGCTCGACCAAAGACCTAAGTGCGTTGTTGCCAAAATGATTCGTGTTTGCCATTATATCTACACAGTAAAAAAAATTTTAGTTTGTATTTTAATTAAAATTCAAGTTGGAGAGTTAGTTATAAAACAGATGTATGATTCTAAAATTAGAATCTGAACCAGGATCCTCGCATACCCTCAATTGAAGTGAACGAAGGGTCACCGCTCCAACTGAGAGAACCAAGATAGGAATACATCCAATTACAAGTCCATGTAATTCCTGGCTAGGGTTTGTACTTAAAAGTACACGACATACCCCATACTGATACTCTAGGTTAGCCCTAGCTGACAATCGTAGGCAAGTCTACCAAGTTTCGACTATGGTCAGAACTAATGTGGCTACTACGCGGAGGCGCACGCATCCATATAGAACCTCCCAACTCATCCAGACTTCTCCTCTATGAATGTTACGCGGAGGCGTACCGACATCCATAGGCTCAAAGCCCTTTTGAGTGTCCAAACTTAGATTGTATCACGCTTGACTTGTAATTATTCGCGTATAAGTGAATTATTACTGCCTGATTGTATACCGATACAATCTCAACTGGAATCATCAATTGCAAATCCATGCAAAAATGATTCCTTAACCAATTACATGCAAGTCTGATTAAATTCCGGTTTTAATCTTCACATGTGGGTGATAGCTAAACATACATCAACTAATGCATATAAAACTATCCATACATTCTTACATTCATAATATATAAATGTAAATATAACATGTACAGCTAAGCCCATCCTAAGGATCCATGCTTGCTCCATCCTTGTGGACTCCCACTAACTTCGAGTCCCCTCCAGCCTTCGAATCTCCCTCTTGAATTATATCTTGCGTCGGTCTTTTGAATTACAAATTTAAAATAAATAAATACAAATAGTCACGACAAGCAGGTCGTATTTATCACAACCCAAAACTTAGCAACTCGCAGGTTGCAAAACTGAAATTAATATCATACAAGTCTAGAGGGCTTAGCTATACATCATGTGGAAAGCAATATGTTGTCAAAGATCATGTGATCATACGTCATGCTTATCAATTAACAAATTAATTTCAAATTTTATCTTTTTTAAGTGTGGAAAAAATTTCTGGTTTATCGAAACCGGACGGTTTAAATTAATTAATTGAAATTGAAATGGTTTACCCTGGTTTATCGAAACCGAACCGGATCTGAAAATTAAAATTTTAGTGTTTAAAATTTTCTCGTGAACCATCAAGATTTAGACCGGTTCAAGCCCGAGACTTGTCGAACAAAACCGGCCCGACCTAGGTCGCCCGCGGCAGTAACCATGGTCGGCCGCGAGGGCTGCCATGGTCGCCCGCAGCAGCAACCATGGTTGCCTACGAGGGCTGCCATGGTCGCCCGCGAGGGCTGCCATGTTTTCCCGCGAGGCTGACCCTGGTCGCCCACGGCAACGACCATAGTGGCCCGCGAGGGCTGCCATGGATGCCTGCAAGCAACCTGGTCGGCCCTTGGTGATGACCATGGTCGGCCCGAGGGCTCTCCATGGTCGGCCCGAGGGCTCTCCATGGTCGGCCCGAGGGCTCTCCATGGTCCACCAAGGGTTCGACCCCTGTTAGCCATGGCTCGGCCATTGCTAACCCAAATCAGCCCAAAAAAATCAATTTTCTCTTTCAAAATCAACTAATAAATATCTGATATTTTTCATGTTTTCATGGAAAATTTAAATGCAAATCATACATGAAAAATTAGGGAATTTAACTAACCCTAATCATGCTCAAAATCAATATCACAAAACAACTAGGCTCTGATACCATTGAAGGAATTCCATGGGTTCCATAAAATAAATATCATGCAGCGGACAATAAATTAACCATGGAATTCAAGATAAGATCTTCATGTGATAAAAATTTCAGCATACAAACATGAACATTTAGCTAAAATTCAATTAAACCCATTTTAATTGGGTTCTAATTAAATAGTTTAGCTAAATCGATCTAATCCCTTTAATCTGATTTCTTCAACCGTCTGGTTATAAACCTAAGCCAGAAATCAACCAGTTCGTTTTCAATTTGACTAAATTGAAAAACAGATTCTCCCAATTTTCCATCCAAGTCTGTTTTGCTATATACCATTCTTAAAGTGTGTGACCCTATAGGCTCACGACCGGTTGGCAGACTGGCAAAATTACCATTTTTACCCTTTCCATCATAAGTGGCATCTAGCAACACATTATGATTACCCAACGTCTGTGTATCGATAATTCGATTTAATCTCTTATCGTACATGTCACTATCCTTTTATCATACCGATATCTAGATTGATCAAAAGGTATAGAACCGTCATCCTAATTTATCAATCACTCCCTCTTGATATCTGAGATGACTGAAAACTGATACTAAGTATCTCCTGCATGGCCATGCTATTTTTTCAGTCACACTCATCAAGTGGCCTAAACATATATCTTTCCTATACCTGAGTATGGGTGATAAATCCCTCAGCCGTCTTTCGAGTTCACTCATGTAATTTATAACTAAACCAATCAAAGCCCTTATGGCTACCCTTTTACAGGTAACGTTAGACTAGGTCAAACTTAGAGATTCATTACATAGTGATCACAAAGACTTCTTGGTCTTAGGATATAATGACAAGCTACGATATGTGAGTATGCTCATGACAGTATCTACGCTGCATACTCACCATCGGGTCGTCCAATACCATCTTCCTGATGATACCTATCATCTAAATCTGGCACTTCCTTGCCATGATTAGTAGAGCGTGATCATAAAGACTTAGCCTCATACTGATCGCTTCTTAATGAAGCTTGACTGATCAGGGACTCATTAAATATACTTCTTTCTGATCTATAGTTCTACTATTAGTGATTCCACACATAATGATATTGATCAAATTACATCTAATATATTACTACAACGCATTAGTAATATGATGTCATTTTATTAGTTCGGAAAAGGATAAAATATTACAATATTGAGCGCCGACTCCATAGGTTCCTCAGGAGAGACTTCGTTAGTGATAAGTGGTGGAGGATTTTTCACTGTCATGGAGGGCTCTTCTCGGTCGACTGTTGACCCTTCACCGGAGAAGTTTCCTCCTCTTATCTTTACTCTGTATTTGTTCCGAGCAGCCTTTTAACCATTCGCCTTCTTCGGAACGCTCTTGATTCTCATCTTTGGTTGTTGTTTCTTTGATTTTGCAAGAATACGCCCACTTCGTGTACCCACCATTTTTATGAGACCAGCAGTTAGGGAGAGAAACCGCTATACAGTCGTGTGATTGAAAACCCTAAACGTTTGGGAATAATAGAGGAGAGGGCGAGAAATTAGGAAAGATGTTATGATATGTTGTGCGCAACTTCTTGCCTTCCTTTGCTGGAAGCCGAATAGTTGGGCTCTTTGATTGGGCGCTGACATGCAAAATACTGACAAAATAGAAGATTTTTTTCCAGATTAAACTTGTGTGGGCCTGGGTATGCAATCGGGCCCATATTCGATTTTGTGGACCCTGGTTGGTCTAGAAAAGGGATAAAACGAATCAACAAAGCTCCCTTTCCTTTCCTTGGTGATTATTGCTTAATATAACAAAGTCCAAGGGAGGACCTGAGACTCTCGAATCGGTTTGCACCCAATGTCTTTGTAAGGATATTTGCAAGTTGTTTTTCAGTAGGGAGATACTCCAACTTGATCTTCTTGTGTTCAACCAGTTTTCGAATAAAGTGGTGCATGATATCGATGTGTTTAGTCTTGCTATGTTGCACCGTATTTTTCGAGATGTTGATAGCACTGATGTTGTCACAGACGAATGTCATGACATCCTGCTCGACACCATGCTCAGCAAGCATCTGCTTCATCCATAAGAGCTGAGTGCAACTACTTCCAGTTGCGATATACTCGATTCAGCTGTGGATAGGGCGATACAGTTTTGTTTCTTGCTGAACCATGAAATCATATTATTGCCAAGATAGAAACAACCACCAGAGGTGCTTCTTCTATTAACAGTGCTCCCTGCCCAGACAGCATCACAATACCCAACAAGAGTAGATGAGGTATAAAAGGATTATAGAAGACCTAATTCAAAAGTTCCTGATATGTACCTCATAATTCGCTTGGCTTGAGTCAGGTGACTTGCTTTTGGGTTTGCTTGATGGCGAGCACACATACCTACTAAGAAGGCTATGTATGGTCTACTATCAGTGAGATATAGAAGGCTTCAAATGATGATTCGATAGAGGCTCTGATCAACATGTTGACCTGGTGAGTTTGGAATGAGTGGCAATCGGGGTTCGTTTGTGAGATGCTTTTTCCAGTCCAAACTTCTTTACAATCTTTCTAGCATACTTGCTTTGGGTAATAAAAATACCATCATTCATTAGTTTGATATGGGAGCCTAGAAAATAGGTTAGCTCACCAACCATGCTCATTTCGAACTCGAATTGCATTTGTCGCACAAAGTGTTCCACCATCTTGCCTGCCGTTCCTCCAAACACAATGTCCTCGACATAGATTTGAGCAATCATGATGTTGCTACCTTTTTTCTTAACAAACAAAGTCTTGTCAACTCCACCCCCCCCCCCCTCGAGTATAACCATTTTGAACTAGGAACTGAGTTAGGCGAACATACCAAGCGCGATGTGCCTGTTTGAGACCGTAGAGGGATTTCTTAAGCTTGTAGACATGATGTGGCAAGCTGGATCTTCAAATCCTTTTGGTTTAGCAAAATAAACTTCCTCATTCAAGTATCCATTGAGAAAGGCACTCTTCACATCCATCTGATAGATTTAAAGCGCAAATGACAAGCAATTCCAATGAGGAGTCTAATAGCCTCAAGTCTAGCAACTGGAGAGTAGGTTTCGTCGACATCCACTCCTTCTACTTATGTATATCCTTGTGCTATCAGTCTAGCCTTGTTTCGAGTCATATTCCCTTGCTCGTCGGACTTATTCTTGAATATCCACTTCGTCCCAATAACATTGATATAGTCTGGCTTAGGTACTAGTTTCCAAACAACATTTCTTTCGAATTGAACAACCTCTTCTTGCATGACACATATCCAGTATTCATCGTTGATAGCTTCTTAAACATTCTTTGGTTCAATTTTTGAGACGAAACAGAGATTATCGATCATCTCTCTGTAGTTTACAGCAGGAGCTTTTGGATGAGTTTGCACCCCTTCACTAATGTCACCGATCACTTCATGAGCTGGATGATTCTTCTAAACTCTTCTAGAAGGGATTCTCTACTCAGTCGTGGATGAAGGCTCTTTGTCAGTAACAATGTCACACTCTTCGTCAGGAACTATGTCATGAGCTTCGTTGCTAACATTTTTCCTACCTAGACGAATAGTGACTATTATGAATATGGCAAGCTGTGTTTAGTGCCTCTTCCCAGAATTGGAGAGGAATGTCTTTGGCCAAAATCATCACCCTAGCCATCTCCTGAAGAGTTCGATTCTTTCTTTCCACAATCCCATTCTGTTGCGTGGTGATGGGAGCAGAATATTCATGAGCTATTCCTTCAGCATCACAGAAGCTAGCAAACCTCGCGTTTTCAAACTCTTTTCCATGGTACTCCGTATTCTGACCACTTTTCCAATACTTTCTCCCTTCTCCCTCTGGACTCTTCAGCACAAGGATTCAAAGACAAAAAATGTGTGAGATTTTTCACGAATAAAATCAACCCAAGTATACCTGGAGAAGTCGTCGACACACACGAAGACATATTTCTTTCCTCCAAGACTTTCGACTTGCATTGGTCCCATGAGATCGACGTGCAAGAGTTCTAGAACCCGAGCTCATGCTGGTGAGATGTTGAACCATCTTGTGCGACGTCTTGACTTGTTTGCCTATCTGACATTCACCACAGATTTTTCCTTCAATGATTTTCAGATCTGGAACTCCTACTATGGCCTTTTCGGACACAAATTTTGGCATGCTCATGAGATTTAAATGTCCAAGCTTTTGATGCGAGAGCTTGGTTTCTTCAACATTGGATATGAAGCATTTGGTGGATAAGGGAGCTGCGGCTGGTGACCATATGTAGCAATTATCTAGAGACCTTGTTCCTTTCATGAGCTCATCCTGGTGCTCATTCAAGACCACACACTTATCGCGAGTGAAATTGACGAACATGTCTAAATCGCAGAGTTGGCTGATGCTAATGAGATTAGCAGTATGTCTTTCCACTAGTAAGGTCTCAATTAGCTAGGGAGAGTCGGGGTAGTTGATTGACCCTTTCCTAGGACTTTAGCTTGTACATCATTGCCAAAAGTAACATAGCAATTTGAGCATGGTTTCAAGTAATTAGGAATGAATAATTACCAGTCATGAGTCGAGATGGCCCACTATCAAAGTACCAGTCATTACTGGAAGAGTCTGTTAGAGAAGTGTATGCAATGTTGCAATGTTAGCTCGATAGTGTACCTCTTTTACTCTCCATTCTTTTTGAGGTTGAGCTTTCTTGATATCAGTCTTGCTTTTGTGAGATCTCCTTTCATATAGGCGATAAAAAAATGGACGTATGTGTTCCTTTCGTCCACAATGATGACAAACCCAACTAGGTCTATTCCCTTTTGATTGACCTGGCAGTTGGCGTTGAGGTTGCTTTTGTGGCCGATTGTTGTCAAATGTCTAAGACATCTGTACTGACATTTGGTTAGCAGCCTTTTGAGAAACAAATGTGGTCTGAGATGATGAACCTTCATTGGAGTAGCCAAGTTCTTGCATGTTCTTTGCTGGTTTTCCAATGGTCAAGATTTTGTCCAGAGTATCAGTGTTAGAGTTCATCATCTTTACAGTCTTGGTCATGTGCGCTAGTTCCCCATTTAAACGCGCAACTTCTCGTTTGGGATCAATAATGGTTTCGAGGAGTCTTGTCTTGTCTTCATTAAGGGAGAGGATGAGAGCATTATGCTTTTCAAGTACATGAGTCTCTTCAAGCCATTTGACGTACCACTCATTGTAAACTTTGTTTAGGGTATCATCAGATAGTTCATCATCAGAAGCATTTTCCTTCAAAGTTTTGACATGATCAATGTTAAAAGAAGTAGATGATGTAAAGGCAACAAAATTATTTGTCTGTTCAGAGTCACTATCTCTTTCTTCATCAGATAGGGATGCATTGAAGCCCTTCTTTTGCTTCTTTAGTAAATTGGGGCATTCCTTCTGGATATGTCCATAACTTTCACACTCATGACACTGAATCCCTTTTACTTTTCCTATCCAATCATCTCTTTTGCCATCTTTAGTGTTCTCATACTTCTGAAACTTAGGCTGAAAGTTGTCTCTGACAACTCGCGTGACATTTTTTCTCGCCATTTAATTGAATTTTTTCATGACCTTGATATAGTTCTTGGCCAACATGGCAATTGTGTTATCAATTTCATTATCCAAATTAGAGTATACATGTTCTCTATGGCCATGAGTAGAGTTTTTAAGAGCTACTCCTTGATGTTTCTTTTCCACGATTGGGAGAGAAAGCTCAAAGGTCATGAGTGATCCCATTATCTCATCAAAATTTAGAGTTTTTAGATCATGAACTTCTTATATTGCAGTGATCTTCATCTTGAACCTTGGGCTTAATGCTCTTAGAGTCTTCCTAACGAGGTCCTCGTCTTTCATAGGTTTACCAAGAGAATATGACTCATTGGCAAGATCTCTAATTCGAACATAGAATTCCGCAATAGTCTCGTCTTCGTTCATGGAGAGGGCCTCAAAGTTTGTAGTGAGATATTTGAGTTTTTGCTCTCGGACTTTAGAGGTTCCTTCATAGGAAACAACAAGAATATCACAAACCTCTTTAGCATTTGTGCATGTGTTAATAAGCCTGAAGACATTTTTATCGACTCCATTGAATATAGCGTTGAGTGCTCGGGAGTTTCCTAGGGCTTCCTCATCTTGTGTGGTACTCCAATACTTTTCTGGTTTGGGACAAGTAAAATTGCCTTGGGCATCGGCAAACTGTGTTTCGCTCCAACCATTGATTACAACCTTTCATGTTGTGCTATCGAGAGATTTCATGAAGGCACACATCCGAGCTTTCGAATATCCATAGTTGGTTCCGTCAAGAACTGGAGGACGATTGACTGATCCTCTCTCTCTTGAGCTATCCATATCTGCTACACAGATTTAACTTTGCAGGAAATCACCTAAAATTTAAGGTGCCCCCTCTAATACCAATTGAAATTCTGATTGGTTGTAGTACCGAGATGTCGAACACAATGTTGTAACAATTGGTTCGACAACTTGATTGATCACAGATATTTGAATGTAAATAAATAAAGCAGTAAAAAAGAGACACGCAATATGTTTACCCAACTCGATGCAACATCACTTACGTCTAAGGGCACTCTGCTAGTGGAAAGGATTTCACTATCAAGTAGTCAGTAGTACAAGAAAGACATCAATTGATTTTCACAAAAATCATTGTCCTAGCTACTATTACTACTTAGCGAGTGCCTAGACCAGGGACTCCCCCTGTCTTTGCGATCGACTCAATTCCGCTCTTCGAGCAAATGCCTATGCTCAGTTTATCGTTGTCTTCAACGGTTTTCGTGAATCTTCAATCACGCAAAGCACACACACCCTTATCGATCAAACACTCTAACTTCTTAAATGATGTTTTTCGAAGCACACATTCTTAACAACTCATACAACCTCTTAACACGCTAGTCCAACACGTTTAAAAGCATTGAATATTTTGCACAGAAGAACGACCAAACCGTTAAGGGGGGTAGCCTTCGACTTTTATAGCAGCTACACACAACTTAAGGGTTTTCTTAACCCTACAAGGAGATCGACTCTCAATAAGAAAGAGTTGCTTTGCCGCCACGCTTTCTTGGAAAGAAACTATTGCCGCCTTAATCAAGAACTCTTGTTGACGCGTTTTCTTTATGGCTGTAAGTTTCCTTAACCCAAATATACATGAACTTTTATTTGCTACGTTTATGAAAAGTAGACAGGAAAGATCGAAACTTTCCTTTTGTTTCCTGCGCGATGTCATTCCAAATGTTCGCGACATGTTGTCTGACATCTTTTCTTTCACTAAAAAAGAACGTCAACACTAAAAGTAACAACAACTCTATGCTTATTCTCTTCTTCGAGCTCATAAAGGTGGTAGGTATCTCCATGATAGCTTTTATCTCATGGTCTATTTGTTTGTGCATAGCGGTTTAACTCTTTTCATTGCTTCCACACACTAGTTTGGCTTATGTGCCCTTTATTTTGTTTTTCTTTATGGACTTCTTTGTTCTCTTCGATTTTTTTTATGTCATTTCTCTTGTTTTGGATAAAAAAAATATCAATTCGTATAAATAATTTTAGTTTTAACCAGTTTAAACTTGGTCTAGTGGTTAACAGTACTGCTCTCTCATTGCCCTCAAACCAGGGTTCGAGACTCAACATTGTATTTCACCTAATTAACTTAGACCGCTTGATTATATAAAATTGTGTCAGCGTTATAAACAAATTTTTACAAAATTATGCTGATGGGAATTTCAATTTTGTGATGCCTCGGATATAATTTTGTGAAATTACTTGGTGGTTGAAGGTAAGACGATTAATTAGTATGAAATCAGATCTCTCTTGAGTTAAGTACTACGATTATACAAAGTATGTTCATTCAAATTCTCAATTGGTGTGGTTTATTATTTGTCCAATTAATTCGCGTGTGTTTGAGATGTAATTTCTTCAAATACTAATGAATATTTTAACATTATATTTTTTTTATAAGGAAAGTGAGAAGAGGTGTTTGAAGTAGAAAATATGATTCATTTTCCTAATGTCTATTTATAGAAGTATTCGTATGATTTGGTGGTTGACGACTCTGAGATGAAATAGTTGAAGTGAAAGATTGTGTGAATGTTCCAACAAGTTAATGATGGTTTAGACTAGAGCGTGCGTATAATCAAGTGTTGATCTGAAGCGTTAATTGTTGATAGTGGGCCAGAGTGTTGGGCCTTGGTTTGGACGGGTGAAACGTAGCGAGATGAGATGTGAGTTGTCGGGGATGTCTGATTGGCAAAGGTGGTCCCCACCGGATCAGGAAAACATGGACCCCACGGGGCATGATTGGGGATCACACGTGAACTCAACGCTCTTATTCACACGTGGCGCGCAGTAATTGGTGGGATACGGACGGCATAGCGGGCTCGCACATGGACGTTGGGGAGAGCTGTAACCGGGACCATCAGATTTTGCTCCCTAATTTTAACATTATCATCTCATCTTTTTTTTCCCATCTTTGATCACACCTTTGATCACGATGCGGATGCGTCCTTTGGAGTTTTCCTCCCAAACTCCATTTTAATATGAGACTGGGTTATGTGTTTTCGGTTGTTCATTATTCAACAATTTGAGGTGATTTTTATGTTTGAATAGAAAACGTTGACGTCGGGGTAAGAACATATAATAGATGTGTCCGAATCCGACATAGGCTTGAACGGGTGCAATGTATATAGAGGAGAGGAGACAAAGGAAGGGTATGACCACAGCACAAGAAAGAACATCAATGTGGACGGGCATTTTGGAGAGTGCATGAACGCAGCAGCTTTGTCACATTCACTGGGAGCATAGCATCACCTCAACATGGGCCCACCAACCCAATTCCATTTTCTACTATTATTGTTCATGCCTAATATTATTACTATAATACCCTTCGCTGATCTGGATCTGTGATGCCGACCCGCACGTGCGTCCCACGCTTTCATCATCACACCTCTCTCTCCATCGTTTGGTTTTTCATTAGTAGGACTGTATTCATCATATTTAGATATGATTATGACGCAATCGAAACCAAACATTAACATTTTACTCACTCGGCTTAAACTAGTTTATAAAATATTGTTCAACTCAAAACATTAAGTTTAGGTTTTGTTCTAAATGACTTATTATCTTTAAATTTTGTCTATAACCAGAATCGAGATAAAACTTCAATTAACTATGCTTAGAATAAGCGGTTTTACATGTGACTAACACTAGATATTTTTATGGCACGTCGGATATTCAAGTTTGACAAAAAATTTACCGTTACTCGTTTCGTGAACTTTAGTTAGTTTTTCATTTTTGTTGTAATGAAAACACCAAACTACCCCTCTATATCTTTAAAAATTTTAAACCATGCCCCTTTAGTTAGTCTCTCTCGCACACCTCACAGTCACCCTCTCTCTCCTCACCCATATCTTAGAACACACATATATAATAATTATAATCTTAGAACCAAATGAATTCCAAATATAAAATAATAGTTATTATATTGTTCAATGAGAGTGACGACGATAACACTTGACACAGAAGAATTGATATTTTCCTCTCGATTCTTTAATGAAATTCTTGTTAAACGCAAGATGTCTATCACAATATTAAGAATAACTGACAGGCATTTGCTGGTGCAAAATCAATAAACAATATGACAAACAAAACGTAGACGACACAAAAGTTTGTTCCCCAGTTCGGTGCAACGTCACCTACGTCTGGGGGCACTCTGCCAGTGAACAAGTTTCACTATAATGTAACCAATCAACACATACAAGCTTCTCACGATTATCACACAAATCTAAGCTCTATGGTATTGTTACTAGTGACAACTTAACCCAGGGTCTCCCCCTATCTTCGAGCTCCTCACTCGAGTTCAGTCCTTGAATAAACGCCTCTGTTCGGATCTCTTCGTCGTTCTTCAACGGTTTGCACAAGACTTCAATCGTGTGATCACAATCCCAAGCAGTCAAGCAATCATTCGAGTGAATATTGATTTAACACACAAGCTATATCTCTGTCACAATACCCAGCTTCCCAACACGCTAGTCCAACACGTTTAGGAACCCTGAATATTCTGCTGAGAGAGTCAACTACACTGCACACCTTTTATGGGGAGGTCGACGACCTTTATGTAGAAGATGGACAGAACATCTTTTAGGGTTTCCTAAAAGATCTCGTATAGCGCCTTCCCGATACGTCTTCTCCAAGTTTCCTAAAGCTGATGCACATCTAAATTAGATCGAATTATGCTTTGATTAGGAGATCTTCTAAAAAAATGGAAACTCCAGAAGGTCGTCTCTTGAGATGTTCGAATCTTGATGTAGAGACTTCTGGATAGCCATCATTCGTTTCCAGCATCGGGCTTCTTAGATCGCGACATGTAGATGAACATCTTTCCATCATACAAAATAGCCAATCTCGTAGGACCCACAATCTCCCTCTTTGGCTAGTTTTGGGCGAGCACTTCTTTCTTCACGTGATCCAGAGAGAAAAACTTGATCCATCTTGACAGTAATTCAGATCGAAAGATGTCCGAACATGTGGCTAAACATAAGAAGCCAAAAGATGTCAATCAAACACAAAAATTGTATATAACACATATCATGTTAAATCAAGTATAGGCGAGTGCTTCTCCGCTTGCTTCTTCTTGCTTCTTGACATTCTCCACGTGAATACTACACTTTCTTCTCATCCTGATTGCCTCAAAAATATGCCAAAGAGCATATGCAGTCACAAGCAAACAAGCATATATCGCAAAAAAAAACATAATAGCGAATGCAAGTTCAAACAAACGTACCCAAGGGCACATGATCATGATAGCATTTGTGTCCTAATCCAATTGGTATTAGCCTGTAAACGTCTATGTACAAATATCATCGTTTGTAATGTATAAATATAAACAGCTTTATATTACTTATGTGTTGAAGTAATATGTTAAGCATGATCTGATTTATGACCACTAAAGTAGTAGAACCATAAATCTGTACGGATCACACTTAACGAGTCCCTGGTCAACCTATGCTTCCTTAAAAGCGACCAGTATGAGGATGGTTCTTAATGACGTAGTTCTACTTGTCATAAGGATGTGGGATCTTGGAACCATATCATAGATATCATGAGGTGATTGATATCGAACGACCCCCTTTGAATAGTGTTTTCATAGATTAAGCCATAAACATATTCAAATGCGATAGCTTGTCACGACATCCTTAGACCAAGGAGTCTTTGTGATCACTATGCAATGAACGTACGGCTTTAACTTGCGCCAAACGCTTTCTGTAAAAGGATTGCTATAAAGGGCATGATTGGGTGGCGGAACGGGTTGCATGAGTGACACGAAAGATGGCTAAGGGATTTATCCCTCATACTACGGTATGGGAAAGATATCCATTAGAAGGCCTCTTGATGGAGACTGACTGAGAGAAAAAGCATGGCCATGCAAATGATACGGGTTATCATTTCTCAGCCATCTCGCATATCAAGTAACATTGATTGATTGAACAAGGGAGACGACTCTATGCCTTGAGATCAATCGGGATATCTAGAGATAACAGGATGGTGACTTGTACGCACAAAGGTTAAGTCGAATCATCGATCATCGTGCACCTTGGGTAATCATAATGTTTTACTAGAGACCACTTATGATGGATCGGGCAAGAGCGATCTTTCGCGCCGATCTGCCAACGGTGGCATGAGCCTAGAGGGTCACACACATACAAGACGGATAACTTGAGACAAGGAAACATTGATGTTTCTTGAGGAGTAATATATGGACAAAACTAGAGGTTTTGTGCCATAGGTTCGGTTTGAGAGAATAATTAGCGAATCGAGAAAAATTGAGTTTTTCGTTGATATCGCGTCGGACTTTGTTTGATAAGTAACGACAAAAGGGTCGGGCAACTTTTGGACACGGCATGAGACAACACGGGAGGGCCCATTGGGCTCGGCCCATGAAGCCTCATGGCCGGCCCATTAAGGGCCCAATAAGACCATATGGCCGGCCCACATGGTGGGACCATTGTGGGGGCCACACAACACCATGCTTAGTTGGTAATTGTGGATTAAGAGGTGAGTGATTTAAGGGGGTATGGGTTAAAGCACCTTTAAGCCCATACCAATCACTTTTAACCCATACTTGTGAGTTGGATGATGGATTCAATTGCAAGACTTTAATTCATTATTCATTTAATCACAAAACTCACAAAAATTATCTCTCTCTCTCTCTCTCTCTCTCTCATAGTGGCCGGCCACCCTCTCCTCCTCTTCAATCTTGCTCTCTTGTTCTTCATTTAATTGTTCTAGTAGGCAATTAAGTGAAGGATCAACAAGATCATCCTCTTGGTGTGGACTTGCTTTAGAGAAGAAGATCCGAACGTTCTTCTTTATCGATTCATACAAGACTTAAAGGTAAACATCTTGTGGAATAGATTTTGCTTTGGGATTTAATGGTTTAATGTTCTTGGACAAGGTTTGGAGTAGATTATCTTTTAATGCTTCCGCTATCTCGACGATCTAGAACGCTCCAAAACCCTACAGTGGTATCAAAGCGTTGGTTACCCTCTTAATCTTTGTCTTGTTGAATTTATTTCGGTTTTGTGATTATTTGCATGCCAAATTGTTGATAACATGATTTTAATGCTTTTTGGGAGATCTGCATGAAATATGTTATTTTTGAAAAATATATTGAATTTGGAATTTTTCGGAAATTATTGGATTTGTCGGGTCCGAGAAGGGACTCTCGGGGAGCCGGATTGGAGGTACCGAACGGAGGTCACCGGAGGCCGGGGAGGCCGGCGGTGACCGAGCCCGTTCCCACTCTCGGGCGAGGCCGAGAGTGGCGGCAAGGGTGGTTTCGGCCTTCCAAGGCCCAAACCGGCCCGTGCATTGTTGGGCTCGGCCCAATGGGCCTTTGGCCCATTGGCTTGGCCCGACTTGGTTTGTGCGTGGTGTTTGATCCGTGTCACGAACCCGCGATCCAATATTTCGAAAACTTTCAAAATTTAATCGGTTTCGATAAACCGTTTTTTCGAAAAAGGTCTAGTTTTGATAAACCCGACCAAGCAACTTGGCAAAATTAAAACCGGAATTATAGCATATTATTTGATAACATGTTTGTGTGATAACATGTTGGATGATGTGATGAAATGTATGATGCATTAGTAGCCCATTAGATTTTATCGCTTTCACGGTTTGCATACCGTTAGTGTTAGCGTGTAATTATTCTTTTATTCAAGCCCATAAAGTGTAATTATTTTTTATCCGGTCTGCGAACCGAGTATTAATTGTAATTATTACTCAAAGACGAGAAGGATGGAAAATCAAGCACGATGACGGTCTTGGAGGAAGTCCAAGAGCAAGTGGGAGCCCGAATAAGGAAGACTCGTAGAATCCTAAGTATAGGATGGGCTATAAAATGCATATTTAACGCTTTATGGATGCTTGCTTGAATTATTTAATTAATTACATGCTTGCATGATTAGTTTATAAGCCATCACCTCACATGCAAAGATTAAAATCAACTTTAATTGTTTGCATGTTTAAAGCGTTGTGAACTATCATCACACGGGTTGTGATGGATGAGTTCAAATTTGAAACGTATTTGCACGGGTTGCAAATGACGGATTCAAATGAAGATAGTATGTGATACAATTAGAAACGTCACAACACGGGTTGTTGGTAACGGGTTCGTAATTGTACCAAATACTTTCGAATTATTAAACACAACCAAATTACAAGTTAATTTGAGTCAAGTGAGATGCCACCCAAATTCACACCCATGTAGAAACATTTTATCGGTGTCGTGCGCCTTAGCGGAGCATCGATCGAATGGGTTCTAGATGGGAATGGTAAACTTTGTGGGATGTCGTGCGCCTTAGCGGAGCATCTGCACAAAGTTAACTCGTTAGTGAAAGTTGGTTGACTCAACCACGATTCTTGGCCTGAGGTCGAGCTGGGGCATCGGAAGGGTAAGCCGTGTGTTTTACACATACCCTGACTAAGAGTTACACGGGTTGTAATTGGACGGACGTCCTACCTAAATAAGTCAATTGGAGCGGTGCGCCTTAGCGCACTTCAAATGACGAATAAGGGATCTTGGTTTAAAAGGTTCTAAATCTTAAAATCTGATGGTTGGTGTTTAATTCGGATCTTCGTAAATTTATTCAACTATTCTGATTAAATTTACTTTCTTCGTGTACAAATGGCTAGTAATTCAACAAACTCGTCTAATTTGTCATTGAGGACTATACTCGAGAAGTGTAAACTCAACGGGACAAATTATCTAGACTGGGACAGAAATTTACGACTTATGTTAAAAATGGAACGCAGGGAGTACGTCCTTGATAAGGCTATCCCTGAGGAGCCAGCTACCAACGCAACGAGGGTCGTTAAGGATGTGTACCAGAAACACCTTAACGACTCTATCGACGTTGCGTGTGTCATGCTGGGCTGCATGGAGGCGGACCTCCAGAAGCAGTTTATGGAGCTATCCCATGATCCGTTTGCAATGTTTGCACAGATCAAGGATATGTTCAAGGAGAAAGTACGTATTGAAAAATACACTGTTCTCCGAGAACTAATAGCCTGCAAGATGTCAGCAGGCAGCTCCGTAGGTCCTCACGTCCTACAGATGAAGGGGCATTTTGACCATATGACTAGTATCGGTATGTCTATGGAAAAGGAAATGGCTGCGGATTTTATTCTGCAATCCCTTCCTCATGCATATGGTGGGTTCGTCATGAACTATCACATGCATGATATGGACAAGACCGCGTCGGAGTTGCACAGCATGCTAGTGACTGCCGAGAAGAGCATAAGGGGCAGTTCGTCCAAAAATGTCTTCATGGTCAAGAAGAGACCCAGCTTCAAAGCTGTTGGTGGCAAGGGTAAAGGCCCAAAACACCTCACAGGGAGGAACAAACGACCATTTATTCCTAGACCTCACATGCCCGTACAAGGCAAAGGGAAGGCAAAGGAGTCGGTCTGTTACTACTGTCAAAAGCCTGGTCATTGGAAGAAAGACTGTCAGCAGATGAAGGAGGACCAGAAGAAGGGCGGTGGGGCCGCTGCTTCATCAGGTATTCTATTAGAGCTATATCTTTCTACAATTAATACCTGGGTACTAGACACTGGAGCTGAGTCTCATGTCTGTGCTGATGTGCAGGTGTTACACAATAGAAGAGATATGAGGGAAAACGAGGTGGACCTAAGAGTTGGGAACAATATCAGAGTTGCCGCAACTGCCGTGGGCTCTGTGAACCTTGTTTTGCCTAGTGGGCTTGTAATTGAACTTAATGACGTGTTTTGCGTACCTGTTTTCAACAGGAATATTATCTCAATTTCTCTTCTTGAAATAGAGGGATATTATTTTAATATTAAGAATGGGTTTTTTGATATTATGCGCAACAACATATATTATGGCAATGCTCGCACTGTTGGAGGATTATACATATTAAATATGCAAAACTCGAAATCCAACATGCTCTATAATGTAAATGCTAAGAGGTTTAAACCTAATGATTTAGACCAAACTCTTATCTGGCATTGTCGTCTAGGTCACATAAATGAGAAACGCATCTCAGCGCTTCATAAGCGCGGACTTCTAAGTCAATTCGAATTCCAAGCGATTGAAAGATGCGAAGCTTGTTTAATGGGCAAGATGACTAAAGCGCCCTTCACTGGTTTAGGTGAGAGGGCAGGTGACTTATTGGGTCTGATACATTCAGACGTATGTGGACCAATGAGTACACATGCCAGAGGTGGTTTAGGCTACTTTATCACATTTACTGACGATTTCAGTAGATATGGTTATGTCTATCTCATGAGACATAAGTCCGAAGCTTTTGATAAATTCAAAGAGTATAGGACTGAAGTAGAAAACCAACTCGGAAAGAGTATCAAGGCACTCCATTCTGATCGGGGTGGAGAATACTTATCCGAGGGGTTTCTTAGTTATCTTACTGAAGGTGGAATACTATCTCAGTGGACTCCGCCAGGAACACCGCAACTTAATGGTGTGTCCGAACGGAGGAATCGAACATTGTTAGATATGGTTCGATCAATGTTAAGTCTCACTGATCTCCCGATCTCCTTCTAGGGTTATGCTCTGCAAACGACCGCTTTCATAATAAATAGGGCTCCGTCGAAAGCAGTGGAAGGGACATCATTTGAAAAATGGTACGGGAAGGAACCCGTTTTGTCCTTCCTTAAAATCTGGGGTTGTGAGGCTTATGTTAAAAGGTTGCTAGCAACCAAGCTCGAACCAAGATCAGATAAATGCACTTTCTTCGGATATCCAAAAGAAACAAAAGGATACTACTTCTACAAACCGAGCGAAAATAAAGTTTTTGTCGCTCGAGGTGGGACATTCTTGGAAAAGGAGTTCATTTCCAAGACAGTCAGTGGGAGGGCTGTTCATCTTGATGAAGTTCTAGATGAGATGGTCACTCGGGAACCACAAGAAGACCCACTAGAAGAGGTAGAGCCAGAAGTGGTCATTGAGCAAGAACCAATAGCTGCAGTTAATGAGGACGGTCCGAGGCGCTCTGAAAGGATAAGTCATGCACCTATCAGATACGGTTTCTTAGTAACTGAAGGTGATGGTTTAGTACTAGTGGACAATGATCCAGCTACCTTTCGAGAGGCTTTGGACGGAACCGACTCTGAGAAATGGCTGGAAGCCATGAGGGAAGAAATGCAATCCATGTCAGATAATCAAGTATGGGACTTGGTAGATCATACCCCTGACGTAAAGGTCATTGGGTGTAAATGGATCTTTAAAATAAAGATAGACATGGATGGCAAACCTCAGACCTATAAAGCGAGACTGGTAGCAAAAGGTTATAGACAAATCCACGGAATTGACTATGAAGAGACCTTTTCTCCAGTAGCTATGGTCAAATCTATCCGCATTCTTCTTGTCATAGCAGCGTATCACAACTATGAGATATGGCAAATGGATGTCAAAACCGCCTTCCTCAACGGGAGGTTAGCTGAGGACGTTTATATGTCCCAGCCTGAGGGTTTTGAGGATCCAAAGAATAAGGGAAAGATTTGCAAGTTGCTCAAATCAATCTATGGTTTGAAGCAAGCATCTCGGAGTTGGAATCAGCGTTTTGATGAAGTAGTGAAACGGTTTGGCTTCGTCAAAAACGATGATGAACCTTGCGTGTATAAAAGGGCAAATGGGAGCAATATAATCTTCTTGGTGCTTTATGTCGATGACATACTGCTCATTGGAAACGACGTCCCTACCTTGCTCTTAACGAAGACTTGGTTAGGTGAGTGTTTCAAAATGAAGGACTTAGGTGAGGCCTCTTACATCTTGGGAATCAAGATATATAGAGACCGTGCCAAGCGGGTCTTGGGCTTAAGTCAAAGCACTTATATAGACAAGGTGTTGAGACGATTCTCAATGCAAGATTCAAAGAAAGGATTGCTGCCCATGCGTCATGGCGTGAAGCTTAGCAAGAAGCAGGGTGCTGAGACACCTGCAGAGCTAGCAAGAATGAATGAGATCCCATATGCTTCAGCTATAGGGTCCATAATGTATGCCATGATATGTACGAGACCGGATGTCTCGTTTGCCCTAAGCTGTACCAGTAGACATCAATCCAAACCCGGTGAGGCACACTGGATGGCTGTCAAGGCGATTCTCAAATATTTGAGGAAAACCAAGGACGCCTTTCTTGTATACGGGGGCAGAAATGATGATCTCGTCGTCAAAGGATATGTCGACGCTAGTTTCCAGACAGACCCCGATGACTTTAAGAGTCAGTTGGGATATGTGTTTATGTTGAACGGCGGAGCATTCAGCTGGAAAAGCAAGAAGCAGGATACCATTGCCGACTCTACGACGGAAGCTGAGTACATTGCCGTATGTGAAGCGGCAAAAGAGGCTGTATGGATCAGGAGTTTCATGGCTGGGTTAGGTGTAATTAAAAACCCGTCTAACCCAGTAGACTTATATTGTGACAACACCGAGGCCATTGCGCAAGCTAAGGAACCCAGGGCACATAACAGATCCAAACATGTACTTAGAAAGTATCACATCATCCGCGACATAATTGCTAGAGGTGACGTGAAGATCCACTACGTTGCAACTGATGATAACACAACCGATCAATTGACCAAGGCTCTTCCTCAAGATAAACATGAAAAACATGTTAGGTCAATGGGGATAGATTGGGACTTAGATTGGAGCTAAGGGCAAGTGGGAGATTGATAGCATTTGTGCCCTAGTCCAATTGGTATTAGCCTGTAAACGTCTATGTACAAATATCATCGTTTGAAATGTATAAATATAAACGGCTTTATATTACTTATGTGATGAAGTAATATGTTAAGCATGATCTGATTTATGACCACTAAAGTAGTAGAACCATAAATCTGTACGGATCACACTTAACGAGTCCCTGGTCAACCTATGCTTCCTTAAAAGCGACCAGTATGAGGATGGTTCTTAATGACGTAGTTCTACTTGTCATAAGGATGTGGGATCCTGGAACCATATCATAGATATCATGAGGTGATTGATATCGGACGACCCGCTTTGAATAGTGTTTTCATAGATTAAGCCATTAACATATTCAAATGCGATAGCTTGTCACGACATCCTTAGACCAAGGAGTCTTTGTGATCACTATGCAATGAACGTACGGCTTTAACTTGCGCCAAACGCTTTCTGTAAAAGGATTGCTATAAAGGGCATGATTGGGTGGCGGAACGGGTTGCATGAGTGACACGAAAGACGGCTAAGGGATTTATCCCTCATACTACGGTATGGGAAAGATATCCGTTAAAAGGCCTCTTGATGGAGACTGACTGAGAGAAAAAGCATGGCCATGCAAATGATACGGGTTATCATTTCTCAGCCATCTCGCATATTAAGTAACATTGATTGATTGAACAAGGGAGACGACTCTATGCCTTGAGATCAATCGGGATATCTAGAGATAACAGGATGGTGACTTGTACGCACAAAGGTTAAGTCGAATCATCGATCATCGTACACCTTGGGTAATCATAATGTTTTACTAGAGACCACTTATGATGGATCGGGCAAGAGCGATCTTTTGCGCCGATCTGCCAACGGTGGCATGAGCCTAGAGGGTCACACACATACAAGACGGATAACTTGAGACAAGGAAACATTGATGTTTCTTGAGGAGTAATATATGGACAAAACTGGAGGTTTTGTGCCATAGGTTCGGTTTGAGAGAATAATTAGCGAATCGAGAAAAATTGAGTTTTTCGTCGATATCGTGTCGGACTTTGTTTGATAAGTAACGACAAAAGGGTCGGGCAACATTTGGACACGGCATGAGACAACACGGGAGGGCCCATTGGGCTCGGCCCATGAAGCCTCATGGCCGGCCCATTAAGGGCCCAATAAGACCATATGGCCGGCCCACATGGTGGGACCATTGTGGGGGCCACACAACACCATGCTTAGTTGGTAATTGTGGATTAAGAGGTGAGTGATTTAAGGGGGTATGGGTTAAAGCACCTTTAAGCCCATACCAATCACTTTTAACCCATACTTGTGAGTTGGATGATGGATTCAACTGCAAGACTTTAATTCATTATTCATTTAATCACAAAACTCACAAAAATTATCTCTCTCTCTCTCTCATAGTGGCCGGCCACCCTCTCCTCCTCTTCAATCTTGCTCTCTTGTTCTTCATTTAATTGTTCTAGTAGGCAATTAAATGAAGGATCAACAAGATCATCCTCTTGGTGTGGACTTGCTTTAGAGAAGAAGATCTGAACGTTCTTCTTTATCGATTCATACAAGACTTAAAGGTAAACATCTTGTGGAATAGATTTTGCTTTGGGATTTAATGGTTTAATGTTCTTGGACAAGGTTTGGAGTAGATTATCTTTTAATGCTTCCGCTATCTCGACGATCTAGAACGCTCCAAAACCCTATAGATCAGCCCTACAAAGTTACCTCGAACATTCTCCCGAGTGAATATAAGTTCGTAACGTCATCCAAAAATAAATTTTTTTAAGAACCAAAGATAAGTAAAATAGTAACCGGCTAGATACTTTCCGAGCTAGACTTCTCCTTCTCTTCATCAGACACTGCAAAATCCTTACCTTTGCCCTTCCTCGCTTGTTGGACGTGTTGGAGTAGACTCTCACAGATAGTCTTCATGTGGAACATTGCATCCATAGTCTTTTCCAGGAACATGATTTCTTCACAAAACTCCTTTTTGACATCTCTCTGGACATCTTTCTAGACATCTCTCGATCCAGCTGCAGTCCTTGATGATTCCCCAGAGGGACGACCAATGTCTTGGACATGAACCCCTTCAAATAATTTTGGACTGAAGGTAATGGCAGAAAGCTTTTTCCCATCAACATCAGAGTCACGTAGCAGCTTTGGACGTTGACTCAATATAATTCTAGAGATAAGCGAATGGAACCTGATTGGCATTTTTACAACAAATGATTTGGCATGCTTATTCAAGTGATCGATCACGAAATTACCAAAATCAAACACAGAACGCGTACCTATTTGATAGATAAGACGAGCGAGTTTTGGTGTTATACTAGAGCCGTGAGATGAAGAAGGCCAGTTAGCAATACCAATTCGGAAGAGGACCGAGTATTTGGAGGTGAGAACAGATGAAGACATTTTCCCTTTGACTGGCCAGGATCTCTTTGCTCCTCCAGTAATTTCCTCGATTACCTCGTTCAATGTTGGAACATTAGGTGTGTCTCTTTCCAAGTATCCATTTATAACCTCAGCAGAAAATTTACAAGCCTTCCCTCTAACATAAACTTTTCTGAATTCGGTGCTTGTGTGGTTATTAAAACCAGGAGTCAGATTAACAATGAATTCCTTGACAAGGGAAGGGTAATATGTACCTATATTTATGACAATTTGGAGCAGTCCTGGATCGGTGATTAGATTCATAATCTCTTCCATCCTCATTGTCTCGGGAGATAGTTCTTTCTCAGGAAAGATCTTCCTTAGGAAAACAAACCTCCACTTCAAAGCTGATTCATCATGATGGAACGAGATGTTGTCTACAGAGGCTATGGGCACATTCTTAGGCAGCTTTTTTCCTCCCACATACTTTGGCTAAGATTCCACTTTCTCCAAAATTTCCTCCGCCTCATCCTCTTTAGCAGAGGAAGGTTCATCGACTAGGTGTCTCGACATCTTCACAGACTTCTTGTTTTTCTTTTTGGCAGGCTTAGACACACAACTTGACTTCCGTTACTTACTACCTTTGCTTGCTGATTCCTTTTACACAATCATCGTCTTTCTCTTCTTAGATGCCTTCTTCCTAGGGGTGGGCACTTTTTACCCAAAACCGAAACCGAACCAGGATCCAAACCGAAACCGAACCAAAAAACCGAGAACCGTGGGTATCGGATCAGATTTGGATCTCAAAATTGAGAACCGAATCAATTCGGTTCGGTTCCGGTACTAAGAGTGTAGAACCGCTAATTAATCGTTTCAGAACCGAACCGATTTTGGGTGTTTTAATTAGTATTTTTTTATTACAATTTTATGTTTTAGCCTAAAAAGAGTTTAAATATGTATAATTTTCACCATAAATTGAACAATGTTTTAATATCACATTAATTTGATCTAATTAAGCAAAACTATACAACTATATTAGAGAACCGGACCCTTAATTTCACAATTAATCATTCAATTGGGTCTAATTGGGTAGAACCGAGAACCACACCGTAGAACCGGGCCCAGAACCGAACCGAACCCGACTTATTGGGTCCGGATTTGGGTCTCCAAAATGAAGAACCGATTGATTGGGTCCGGTCGGGTTTTGACTGGTTCGGTCCGGTTCCGGAACCGTGTCCAGCCCTACTTCTTCCTAGGCACACTAACCTCCTTTTGCATCTTCTTTCTCTTCTTTGACTGCAAGCTAGACTGAACATAATTATCTTCTTCCGAGGGCACAACCTCGTCCCTTTCAGCAAAAATTTGATCAGCAAATTTGGAGTCATCTGCACCCTCCTTCTCAGCAGATAGTGTAGCTTTACTATCTTTTGCACTTCTTATTTCAGCAAGAACTTCTACAACTGTATCAACATGAACCTCCTCTTCTTCAACTTCTTCAGGAACATCTTCCTGAACTTCTTCATTAACATCATTCGAGACATCTTCTCGAACATCTTAGTGCACATTGTCCTAACATCGTTCTGGACATCTTTACACGCATCATCAACTGATACAACTTTAGGGACATCATCAGGCACATCTTCCTGATCTATACCATACACAATTTTCTGACCTTCACTTTCTTTAACCTTGACATTAGACACTAGAATCTCAGCATCTCCAGAGACTCCTTCCTGAGTTGCAACCCTAACTTCATCATGCGTGCACTCAGCACTATTGACGTACTGGCTTGGATCTTTGTCCACCTCTTTGGACAAATCAGATGCCTCAGGAAATCTCAACGCCTTCTTCTTGACGAAATTTGATGCAACCCTTCCACTCCTCGTTCCTACCATGATTGAGAGAGAATTTTCAAAGGGAGGAATAAACACAGAACTGCACACCTTTTGGAGAGAGATCGGTTTAAACAAAAGAAAACAAAATACAGAAAGAGGCAGTTGTAGAGTTTCTCAATTAGTAGGACCGAGAATATAGGACAATACTTGAAAATATTTTCTGCAAGCTTTTCTTTCCCTTTTCGATATCTTCTTGAGGTGCATTCTCTTGAGGGCTTTGAGTAATAAACGGCCCATGATGCGGTGTGGATCATACACATATTGATCCACAGCTCCCATTCCTTTGGCATTAGGCTTTTGAGGAGGGCTCCACCGAGCAAAGCCCCAGTGAGGAGTGTAGGCTTTCGAACCGAGCTGTATCGAGAGCCTTAGTAGAAATGTTAGCTAGTTGCCTTTCTGTGGGGAAATATTCTAATTGAATCTTCTTCTCTTCAACTAGATCTCTGATGAAGTGATGTCGAATGTCTATGTGTTTAGTCTGGCTATGCTGTACTGGATTCTTGAATATATTGATCGCACTAACATTGTCACAGAATAATGTCATGACATCTTGTTGGACATCATACTCTGACAACATCTGTTTCATCCATAATAGTTGGGTGCAACTACTTCCAGCAGCTAGTATTCAAACTCAACTGTGGAAAGGGCTACACAATTCTGCTTCTTGCTAAACCATGAGATGAGATGATTACCTAAGTAGAAGCATCCACCATACGTGCTTCTTCGATCGGTTGTACTTCCAACCCAATCAGCATCACAATATCCAACCAGATCAGAAGATGTATCAAAAGAATATAATAAACCCAAGTTAGCAGTTCCAGAGACATATCTCAAAATTCTTTTAGCTTGAGACAAGTGACTAACCTTTGGATCAGCCTGATGTCTGGCACATACTCCCACTGAATATGCTATGTCAGGTCGAATAGCAGTGAGATATAGCAGGCTCCCAATAATGCTTATGTATAGGTTATGATCTACTGACTTACCTCCATCTTTGGACAGCTTGGTTGTTGTAGCAATGGGTGTCCGTTTGTGCGAAGCCTTTTCCAGCCCAAACTTTTTTACTAGATTCACTGCATACTTACTTTGGGAAATAAAAATTTCATTCTCCATTTGCTTAATTTGAAACCCCAAGAAATAATTTAATTCTTCCAGCATGCTCATCTCAAAAACTGCATATGTCCCACAAAATGTTCCACCATCTTGGTAGACATCCCTCCAAATACAATATCATCTACATTAATTTGGGCTATCATGATGTTGTGTCCTTCCTTATTTATGAACAGTGTTCGATCCACTCCTCCCCTGACATATCCATTATGCATAAGAAATTGAGTTAGTCTTTCATACCAGGCACAGGGAGCTTGTTTGAGCCCATATAAGGCTTTCTTCAGTTTGTAGACGTGGCATGGAGCACTTGGATCGATGAACCCTTTAGGCTGGGTTACGTACACTTCTTCATTTAGATAACTATTTAAAAACGCGCTCTTCACATCCATCTGGTAGAGCTTGAATTGAAGGTGACAAGCAATCCCCAACAAGAGTCTAATAGCTTCAAGCCTTTCTACTAGGGCAAAAGTTTCTTCAAAGTCTATTCCTTCTACCTGAGTGTACCCTTGGGCCACCAATCTTGCTTTGTTACGCGAGATGTTCCCAAGCTCATCTGTCTTATTCTTGAATATACACTTCGTGCCTATCACATTGACATTATCAAGTTTGGGTACTAACTTCGAAACTTCATTTCTTTTATAATGACCAAGCTCTTCTTGCACTGTGTTAGCCCAATATTCATCATTACTAACTTCTTGGACATTTTTGGGCTCCATTTTAGACACGAAATAGACATTCCCAATCATTTGTCAGTAATTCACTGGTGATTTTTTCCTAGTACGGACTCCGTCTTCAATATTTCCAATCACTTCTTATACTGGATGATCCTTTTGTACCTTTTGAGAAGGGATTCTCTTATCTTGCACCGGGGTAGCGACAATGTCTGAACTGATGTCACAAACTTTGTTTGTCTCTTTGTCTGGGACATCTGTCTTGACATCTTGCTGTTCAACATCCTCAGCGACATGTGGCACAACTGCTTCTTCACCACCGATATTCTCAAAGATGAGGTCGGTATCATTTATGACTACATTGATAGACTCCATCATCGTTTTTGTATGTTTGTTGAATACTCGGTATGCTCTGCTATTTCGGGAATATCCCAGAAATATCCCTTCATCACTTTTCAGATCAAATTTCTGCCTTGAGTCCCTGTCTGCTAAGATGTAAGTCGTGCCAAAGATACAAAAGTACTTGAGGTTGGGCTTTCTCCCCCTCCATATTTCATATGTTGTTGTGTTCGTACCTAGTCGAATACTCACTCTGTTGTGAATATGGCAAGCGGTATTAAGCGCTTCAACCCAAAAGTGTGTAGGCAAATCTTTGGTGAGTAGCATGACTCTGCCATCTTCTGGAGAGTCATGTTCTTTCTTTCCACAACCTCATTCTGTTGAGGAGTGATTGGAGCCGAGAACTCATGGGCTATCCCCTCTTCATCACAAAAGTCAGAAAACTTGTTGTTCTCAAATTTCTTGCCATGATCACTACGAAGTCGGAAAATATTGACAATTTTTTTCTCTTTGTTCTCGACGTATTCTGTTACATAGGGTTTTGAAAACAGAAAATGTGTCAGACTTTTCTCGAATGAATTCTACCCATGCATACCTGGAGTAGTCATCAACACACATTAAGACATATTAAATCAACATCGTGCAGTTCCAGAACTCGAGACGTAGTACAATGTTGCAACCTTGTGTGAGACATTTTGACTTGCTTCCCGATCTGGCATTCACCACATATCATTCCTTCTGTTATTTTGAATGAAGAGACTCCCGTTATGGCTTGCTCAGATATGACTTTCTTCATGCTTTTCAGATTTAAGTGACCGAGTCGTTGGTGCCACAATTGAGACTCATCAGCTTTGGAGAACATGCATGTTGACCATGTATCACTTGGAGTGGACGTCCATAGATAGCAATTATCTTTGGATCTACTACCCTGCATGAGTTTGACTTGATTGTCCGTGACCACAAAACACTTGTTACGAGTAAAGTTAACTATTAAATCAAGATCACATAATTGACTATTGCTTAAGAGATTAGTAGTTAGTTTTTCTACTAGTAAGGCCTCCTTCAAGCATGAAACACCTGGGAGTTTGAGTTGACCTTTCTCGATTATTCTTGCTTTGACTCCATCACCAAAAGTTACATGTCCTATAAAACATGGTTTAATGTTGACTAGCAGGCTCGTATCCCCTGTCATATGTCTTGAACAACTACTATCAAAATACCAGTCATTTCATGTGGAAGCAGATAAGGTAGTGTAAGTAATGTTAGCTCGGTAGGATACATTTTTATGTTCCACACTTGTTTGGGAGCTTTCCTTCTTTGAAACGAGGGAGATTTGAAGTGAGTGTGTTTCTTCTCATACAGTTGGTAGCAATATGGCCTTTTTGTCCGCAAAAGTGACACACCCATCGACTTTGGAGAGAAGAAAATCAGAACGGCTCTATTGACGATTCTGATTTCGTCCTTGATTATATTGATGATGCTGTCGTTGCACATGTTTCTTATGATAATGTTCTTGACCTTGTTGGGCTCCAGATGTCTGGGACATTTGATTTGACATAGGATGTTTATTCTTTTGAGGGAAAAACACCGTTTGGGATGTGGATGTCCCTGAACTGTAGCCAAGTCTCTGCATGTTTTTGGTAGGTTTGCCTATAGAGAGAAGTGTGTTTAGCATGCCCGTACTTGGATTCATCATTCTCACAGACTTTGTCATCCGATCGATTTCACCATTTAACCGGCTCACTTCCTTCTTTAGATTGACTATGGTTACTAGTAGCCTCGTTTTATCTTCTGTAAGAGTTAGGATAGTGTCTCTCTACTTTTCAAGAATATTTTAATCCTTAATGTGTTGAGTGAACAGCCGATTGTAAGTATCGTTCATAGCATTATCTGACAACAATTCTGATTCATCAATAGCAAAGGTCTGATTAGAAGAGTACGATGTGAAAGCTACAAAGTTACTTATCTGCTCTGCATCACTGTCCTCTTCTTCATCATCAGACATGGAAGCTTTATATCCCTTCTTTTGTTTCCTCGGAAAGTTAGGACATTCCTTCTGTATGTGGCCAAAGCCTTCGCATTCATGGCAATGTATTCCTTTTCCAGTTCTCTCTAAGCTTCTACCACCTTTATGGGTATAGACATCTTTCTGGGATTTGAGCAGCTGGTTGTCTTTGACATTTTGAGAGACATGTTTCCCAGCTCCCTTAGAAAATCTTTTCATAATCCTGCTATAGTTTTTAACCATCAAAGCAATAGTTTCATCAGTATCATCCTCAGAGTCAGAATCTACCTGATTTCAAGAGAGAATAGTTGAGCAGGAGAGGGAAGTCCCTTGAGCCTTTTGTCGTGAGTTGAAAGGGAGAGCTCAAATGTCATTAATGATCCCATAAGTTCATCGAATCAAAGCTTCTTCAGGTTATGCATTTCTTCAATAGCAGTTGATTTCATTTTGAACCTGGGACTAAGAGATCATAGTGTCTTTCTCACCAGGTCTTCATCCGTCATGGGTTTTCCCAGGGAAAACGATTCATTAGCAAGATCTCTAATTCTTACATTGAAGTCACTTATTGTTTCGTCATCTTTCATGGATAATGCATCAAAACTCGTCGTGAGATATTGGAGCTTCTGCTGACGCACTTTTGTCGTTCCTTCATGTGTAGTAGCCAAAATCTCCCATGGATCTTTAGCGACTAGGCATGTGTTGATCAATCTGAAAACATTTTGGTCAAACCCATTAAATATAGCGTTAAGAGCACATGAGTTACCTAGAGCTGCTTGATCTTCTGCAGGGGTCCAATCGCTTTCTGGCTTGATATGAATTACACCTTCATCATCAGTAGTAGTTGGAGCTTCCCATCTGTTTATCATTGATTTCCAAGATTTGTGATCGAGTTATCTAGGAAATGCACTCATACAATTCTTCATGTACCCATAGTTTGATTCGTCTAGTACCGGGGGTCTATTGACCAAACCTCCTTCTCTAGAACCTAACATGACTAATGACCAGAATTTTTCAAACAAGAAATCACCTAGCGAGTTAGGTGCCTCCTTTGATACCAATTGAAATTATGGTTAAACGCAAGATGTCTATCTTAATGTTAACACTAAGCCACAGACATTTGCTGGTGCAAAGTCAATAAACAATATAACGAACCAAATATAGACGACACAGAAGTTTGTTACCCAGTTCGGTGCAACGTCACCTGCCTCTGGGGGCACTCTTCCAGTGAACAAGTTTCCCTATAATGTAACTAATCAACACATACAAGCTTCTCACGATTATCACACAAATCTAAACTCAATGGTATTGTTACTAGTGACAACTTAACCTAGGGTCTCCCCCTGTCTTCGAGCTCCTCACTCGAGTTCACTCCTCGAACAGACACCTCTGTTCGGATCTTTTCGTCTTTCTTCGACAGTTTGTACAAGACTTCAATTGTGCGGTCACAACCCCGAGCAGTCAAGCAATCATTCGAGTAAATATTGATTGAACACACAAGCTATATCTCTGTCACAATACCCAACTTCCCATCATGCTAGTCCAACACATTTAGGAACCCTGAATATTCTGCACATAGAGTCAGCTACACTGCACACCTTCTTTGGGGAGGTCGACGACCTTTATGTAGAAGATGGACAAAAAATCTTTTAGGGTTTCCTAAAAGATCTCGTATAGCGCCATCCCGATAAGTCTTCTCCAAGTTTCCTAAAGCTAATGCGCAGCTAAATTAGATCAAATCATGCTTTGATTATGAGATCTTCTAAAAAAAGGAAACTCCAGAAGATCGTCTCTTGAGATGTTCGGATCTTGATGTTGAGACTTCTGGATAGACATCATTCGTTTTCAGCATCGAGATTCTTAGGTCGCGACATGTGGATGGACATCTTTCCATCATACAAAATAATCAATCTCGTAGGAACCACACTTAAGCTGATAAGTTTTCCATGATAATAGAGAGAACTAACATGATGGACAAATTGATGACTAATACTAAGAGTATTTTTTGCATAAACCGAGTTTATTACAAAATTATTTTTAATTAATGAATTAATATATTCGCTTGAACTACATAATATTTCAGACACAAACTAACTTTAACGAGTGATAGAATGAATAAAGAACATATTGAATAAAAAAAATGATTCAATCTACAAGATAATTAAATTTAAATAAGAAAACGTGAACTTGAATTATTTATTAAATAAGCTCAACATAACTTAATTCCAATCTTATGAGATGCCAACAAATAATGGAAGAGAGAATAAACATCGGACAATAGATAAATAATGTAATGAGATAGTTTTAGTGTTTGAAAAACTTGAACAGTAGTTCCAAACACAACATACGTAATTATACATATACATCTAGGTATACTTTTATAATATATTTCCTGCATTAAAGAGTATATTGTCTATTTCATTATATACATTATCATCCTTTTATCCATTCATGCACTACATGTTGTTGATTGCTTATCACGCAGAAATAGGTCAATTCAGGATCACTGTGAACATAACCATCGCGAAAACTTGCAGATAACATAACTTGAGATGTAGGGGTTCAAATAGGGCAATTAATATATCAAACTGAAAGCAATTCAATTTGAGGGATCTAGAGGGTGTAACGGGATCATGTAACAGACCGTTACACAACCCATTACATCTTCTAGAAACTCCCCCCTAATTGACCGAGAGCAAGCCCGTGTAACGGGCCATGTAACATGCCATTACACAAGCCTGTTATAGGTCCAAAAACAGCTTAAAACACAATTTCTGACCTACTTTCAAGGGGAGAGCACCCAAAAAGATAGAGATCTTAATGAATTAGTACTCCTAAGGCGATATTGCGTACTTCGAGAGGAAGCTCGACCCGTTGTAGGCATACAGAGGCACTAGGATGATCCAAGCTTCAAGCAACGTCAAGGAAAGCGAGAAATCAGGTTGTTCATAATCATCAACCATAGCGGGTTTAGAGTTTCGAATTTTTTATTTTCTCTTTATTTTCTTGTATTTAATTTGATTAATCTTGGTTCTAGCACCATGATTATAGGCTAAAATCTGTAATCATTGGTGCTAGGTCAAATACTATGAATTATTTAGACTTATAAATCGATGATTGATTGAATTACATGATTGGTTTTGAGTTTGGCTTTTAATTCTTGTTGATTGTGTTTATGGTTCCTCCGAAAGGTGGCTATTTTATATGGTGGAAAGATGTCCAGCCATATGTCGTGACCTTAGACGCCGATATTCAAAACGGAGTATGTCTAACCATATGTCTCGGACATCATGATCACACATCTTAGCATAAGGCTTTCAGGAAGTTTCCATATTTGGATTATCTTTTAATCTTGGAAGGATTGCATTCGAAACAACTGTGTAGCAGCAAAAGAAAAACTTAGAGAAGACGTAATCGGCAAGAATCGTCAAAGCGCGTCAAGAGGACTTTTAGGAAACCCTAAAAGGATACTCGCCGATCCTCTATATATAGATGCTCGTCCCATCCCGTAGACGTGTGCTGTGTAGTTATATATTACTTCATAATATATATAGTTCCTAAGCGTGTTGGACTAGCGTGTTAGGAAGTTGTATGTTGTAACTAATATTATAGCTTGTGTGCTCAAACAAATATTCGAGAGAAAGATTGTTTGACTGAATCGGACGAACTTGCACCAGTGGAGATGCGTGCAAACCTTTGAAGAAACGAAAAAGGAGGTACGGAACAGTGGAATCTGTTCTAAGAGTGAACTCGAGTTGGAGGCTCGAAGACAGGGAGAGACCCTAGGTTAAGTTGTCACTAGTAACAATACCATAGAGCTTAGATTTCTGTGATAATTGTGAGAAGCTTTGTATGAGTGATTGATTACATATAGTTGAACTTGTTCACTCGCAGAGTGCCCCCAGACGTAGGTGACGTTGCACCGAACTGGATAACAAACTCCTGTGTCGTTTATTTTCTGTTTGTTATTTTATTATTGACTTTGCACCCGCAAGATGTTTGTCACTTCGTCCCGACATCGTGATAGACATCTTGTGTTTCACTAGAATTCTAGTGTTGATGAGCATCTGATACTTGTTTGAATTGTGTTGTCACGTTTGAAGGGCCGGTGGGCACCAGACACATCCTTATTCAGGGGGTTTGACTATTGAACCCCGGTGCCTTGATTGTTGGTCTTTAGTTTAGTTGAATTGCATCAGGTACGAGAGGCTAAGAAGAAGTTTGACTCAAGGTTCGAATTTGCTTCGAGAGAAGGAACTGACAATTTTGTAGACATAGGATCATCCATGAATGCATAACAATTTAATCATTTATACAGGAATTGTGATAATCTGTAATGACTTAACATCTGTGATTCGTTTTGATTGAATAGTTCTATTTGTTTCTCATTTTTAATATTACTCTCCATAAACTGTGTTTTATTTTAAGTACGTAACATAAATTAGTTTGGATTAGCCCTCATTAGTCTTTGTGGATTCAACCATGTTTTTAACAGGTTTTATTACTTGTAATTACCGCGTACACTTGCCCGTAATCGTGTGCATGTAGACTACTATTTACGCGGCCAACAAGAGAATAAATAATGAACAATAGATAAATAATGTAATGAGACAGTTTTAGTGTCTGACTAGTTGAACAATAGTTACGTACACAACATAATTGTTGCCATTCGGCATAAAAAACCCACATATAAGTCAGCAATTTATAAATGATCTCGTGTTCAGAAATTTAGTTTGAGTTTGTAAAAAGATGAAACAGAGAATGATCTATTTTAACATCTACCATGTGTTATTTCACGTGTGAAATTACACAATGTGCACCGTCGCAATCTAGACTGCACGAAAGGAAACTTAGCATATTATATTGAAAAGATGTGAACACATAATAAATATCTCGAAACATTGATCTATCAATTTCTTTTAAATAGACGGTGTTCTAACAAGGGACGAAAGATGAAAAGTTACTAATATTTGGGACTGGGAGGTAGCCAGCCAAGTACATGTGGATAGGGTCGTCCTCTGTTCTACTGGCTCATGCTGGCCATAGAAACCCATCAAAATTGTGAATGTCCAAAGCCAAGCCAAGTCATGTACGAGTCTGAGTTCTAAAAGCAAGAAAGCGACCCAGAAATTGGGAAATCAATAAACGGGAATGGGCTGAAAGCTACAAGACATGAGGGTAGATGAAGGTTGACTTTAGTTGGCAAAGCAAAGTTATGAGATCACAAGTTTGACTAATAAACTGCTATGGGGAAATGATACTTAATACGGCTAATATTGCCAAAAAAATGCAGCTACGTATATCAACTTGTATATCGGTTAGAGACTTTAAGAGTCCAGAGCAGCTAATACTAATATATCAGCCAGCCAATAAGAAGATTATAATTGGTGATTCTATGTGTTTGGAACTGTATTGTAATCGGTGATCTGATATTTACCAGCTGTAAAAACTTTTGTGTATGCATGTGCATATGGCATGAGGCTCTTTAGTGCATTCCCTCGTATCGATCACAGCCTACCCCTCAAAATGGCTTCTGCCTTCCTCACCTGCTAGCTTCTCGGTTCCTATAATGAATACCTACAAGAGTTATGCGAGTGGATTCCCCATTTTCCCAGGAGGTATGTTAACCACTGATAGAATCTCCCTTCCGCAGCGAGGTTATCTACAAACAACATTTATTGAGTTAAGAATACCAGTGCTCTATTTTGTTTTTGAGGGAGTGAACATAATATTTGACAGAGATATACTAGGGACAATCAATATGAGGCATGGCAGTTATGATCCTTATCATAGCGATGGAGTGCTCTTTTCTACCTAATTTTTATGTTACACTTCATGTAAACTAATAGTCTCACACAACTCTCGAGATGCACATTCTCCTTTATCTTTCGATGAATTTTATGTATCAAACTTTTGTCTCACGCACTGCGCAGTTTCTCGATAGCCCACATATACATGATTTTGTCACAACTTATACATATGCCTTGACGGTGCCCTTATATTCTCTCCTGTGCTTAGTGATGATAAACTAATATGAAGGATAGTATTGGTATTTCATGCATGATTAACTAAATGGGCACTTTTTGAGACGTTCGAATTAGGAAGATAGGATAATTTTTTGGGACAGAAGAGTATCAACTAAATTCTACGTGAACTCATTAACTCATAGTGTATGGTAGAAAAACACGAACAGCGAGCATCGACAGTACAGTGAACCACGAACAGCGAGCTGCCATAAGGTTTGGCCACTCAACTTTTCCATCAACATAGGGAAGAAAGCGAACATCGTCTGCAGTTATACCAACCATCAGCTCAGACAAGGGTCTGTAGGCCCAGAACTTTCGATCCTGGAGATGAAGATTAGCAAGTATTTTAGTCTCCAAGTAGTCGATAAAAAAGGGGGTCAATAGAACATAGCCAAGGAGCAAGCAAATGCTGATCCTCCCCTGTTGTTTCTCCATCAGAGAATATGCTATCTGTATTTACATGGAAATGCAAGTATCAGCCCATGATTCAAATTGATCAAGCATGATGCAGATGTTTCCAATTACAAGAAGGAATATTCATCATGAGGACCTACAATAGCATCAACCTACAGAAACATTCTTCCCACCAGAAAAAAACATTACTTAAAGGCTAACGACATAATGAAAGGCAAAGAATTGGCATCTCTATTTCCTTATGTATATTAAAAGCATGTCAAGGCATACAGGAAACACCAGTAACAACGTGTCCGAGTAAAAATTGAACAACGTGCCTGCATAATAGTAACGCCATTGAAGGTTTACCGTAGCATGTAATAGTATCTCATATAAAACACATTAAAGAGAAAGAAAGTCTGTGAAACCTCACTATTGTTGCCAAATAATCTCTATACATAGACTTAAGCTAGGTATATAGGTGTTTTGTTTCCTATTTTCTTCTTGTTTTGTTTATTTCCTAGTTTGTTATATTAGTTGTAGTTGGAGCCTATAAATAGGCATGAAATAAACCAAGAAAAGTATTCGATTCTATTGATCTTTCTCTATTATTGTTCTGTGAGTTATTCTTAGATCCAACAATTGGTATCAGAGGTAATACTCACAAACGATGGTGGACGAAACATCAAAGAAGGAATCTATGGAGAGCTCAACGATGGTTGGGGCTCAAGCGCCTGTGGAAGGCTCGGTTTCTATTACAAGACAAGGAAGAGGAGGGTTTGCAGTCACGTACCCTATGCTGACAGACAACAACTACGGGACATGGACTTGTGAGATGAAGGTATCGATGCGTGCTATTGGAGTTTGGAGTGCGATCGAAGGAGAAGACGTTGTAAGTGAAGAAATAGACCAGTTGGCTCTAGCTGTGATCTTCCAAGCAATTCCGGATGTTGTCATGATGTCAATAGCAGACAAACAGACAGCCAAAGAAGCGTGGAAGGCTTTGGAGGAGATGAGAATTGGAGAGGATCGCGTCAAGAGAGCAAACGTTCTTGTGCTCAAACGATAATTTGACAGATTACTTATGGAAGAGTCTGAGTCCATAAGCGAATTCTCTTTGAGGTTGACAAACGTTGTGAATGAGGTTCGAACCCTAGGGGGTGAAATAACAGAAGCGTTGGTGGTGGAGAAGCTGTTTCGATCTGTCCCAGATCGGTTTCTACATATTGTAGGTACTATACAACAGTGGGGTGACTTAACTAAAATGACAGTTGCAGAAGCTGTTGGGAGGTTGAGAGCGTTTGAATCAACACTGAAGGGGAGGAGCCAGGAGAAAGAAAGCGAGAAACTCTTGCTTACTCGTGCTCAATGGGAAGCCCAGGAGAAAGAAAGCGAGAAACTCCTGCTTACTCGTGCTCAATGGGAGGCCCAGTCAGCTAAAGAGTCAAGGAATCACGAAGGACCAAGCTCATGGCGCGGCAGAGGTCGTGGTCGTGGTCGTGGCCGTGGTCGTGGTCGTAGTCAAAACAACTGGAAGAGAGTTGATAAGACAAAGGAAAGGTGCTATAATTGTTCTGAGATGGGACACTTTGCCTATGAGTGTAACAATCCTGCAAAAGAAGAAGCCAATCTTGTGGAGCAGTGTCGCACGGAAGAACATGCTCTGTTTATGGCAGTCACGAACCAGACCAGGAGGGAAGAGTTCGTTGAGGAAGAACCTGCTCTGTTTATGGCAGTCACAAGCAGGAAGGAAGAGTTTGTTGAGTTGAACGAATTGGGAGTGGCTCAGATTAATGTTTACTTCATTCCTCTCTTGAGAAGTAATATTATCAGTTTAGGGCAGCTTGATGAAGAAGGATACAAAATAGAGATTGAAGGAGGATGGCTCAGATTGTACGAAGCTGAGGGAAGACTTCTAGCCAAAGCCAGGAGAACTCAAAATCGCTTATATATTCTAGAGTTGCGAAATGCAAGACCAATATGTTTGCTCACTAGACTTGAGGAGAAGGAATGGCTCTGGCACGCAAGATTTGGGCATTTAAGTTTTCGTTCCCTAGAAAAGATGTTTAAAGAAGGTATGGTTGATGGGATGCCCAACATATGCCATACTGAACAAATTTGTGAAGCATGTCTGGCAGGAAAACAACGAAGAAGGGTTTTTCCTGCAAAATCCACTTATCGAGCAGAAAAGCAACTTGACATGGCTCATGCAGACTTGTGTGGACCAATTACCCCAGAGACTCCTGCAGGTAATAAGTATTTTTTTCTTGTTGTGGACGATTACTCAAGATTTATGTGGGCTATCCTCATAAAAACAAAGGATCGAGCCCTTGATGTTTTCAAAGTGCTAAAGTTAAAGCTCGAAGTGGAAGTCGAACGCAAGCTGAAAGCACTTAGAACGGACAGAGGAGGAGAGTTTCTATCAGGCGAGTTCAGTGTATACTGTGAGGGAGAAGGCTTGACACGCTATCTCACTGCTCCAAGATCTCCTCAGCAGAATGGAGTAGCTGAGAGAAAAAATCAGGTTATCGTGGGAATGGCGAGGAGCATGATGAAGAATATGGGCATGCCTGGTAAGTTTAGGGGAGAGGCAGTGATGACTGCAGTTTATTTGTTAAGCAGAGCAACAACTCGAAGCTTGCAGAACAAGACTCCCTATGAAATGTGGTATAAGGAGAAACCAAAGGTGAATCATCTGCGAGTATTTGGGTATGTGGCACACATCAAGGTCCTGGACCCAAATCTGAAAAAACTTGATGATCGGAGCACTCGTGTTGTGTTCATTGGCTATGCAGATGGCTCGAAGGCATACAGGTTCTATAACCCACTCACTAATAAAGTAATGATTAGTCGAGATGCAGGTTTTGATGAAGGAAAAAAATGGGATTGGACCTCAGAAAATGAAGCACAAATAGAGAACAACGGCATTTTCTATGTGGAGTGGGGTGATGAACCAGTCCTCGAAGACAAAGAACCAAAATCGCCAAAATCTCCTGAAACGCCTCACTCGCTTCATATACCAGAATCCGAAGAGCCACTTCGTATAAGATCTTTAAGAGACATCTACGAAGAAACTTCAGAAGTCGAAACAGAGCATGTAAGCCTCTGTTTTCTGTCATCTGAGGAGCCCGAAAGTATAGATGCAGCCCTGGCAAATTATAGATGGAGAAAAGCCATGGAAGAAGAGATGGAGTGTATTCACAAGAATGGGACTTGGGAGTTGACTTCTCTTCCTCCAAATCAGAAGACCATTGGGCTAAAATGGGTGTTTAAGGTAAAAAAGGATGCGAAAGGAGAAGTGATGAAGCACAAAGCTCACTTGGTGGCAAAAGGTTATGCCCAGAGAGAAGGAATTGATTATGATGAGGTGTTTGCACCAGTGGCTCGTCTCGAAACAGTGAGGCTTCTGCTTGCCATTGCAGCACAAAAGAACTGGGATGTGCATCATATGGACGTAAAGTCTGCTTTCTTAAATGGAGAGCTCATGGAAGAAGTGTATGTGAGTCAACCAGCCGGTTTTGTTGATAAACGTCATCCAAACCAAGTTCTGCGTCTCAAGAAGGCCCTGTATGGATTAAAACAAGCCCCAAGAGCCTGGAATGTCAAGCTCGATGCAAGTCTCAAAATTCTCGGGTTCAAGAAGAGTTGTCTGGAACATGCAGTATATACAAGGCTCTCGGTATCATCACAGCTGATAGTCGGTGTATATGTCGATGATCTCATCATCACAGGATCGGTGCTCACCGAGGTAATAGAGTTCAAAACTAAAATGTGTAGTTTTTTTCCAGATGAGTGATCTTGGCCTTTTAACCTACTATCTAGGGTTAGAGGTTAATCAAAGTGACCGCGGAATCACTTTAAGCCAAAAGAATTATGCTGAGAAAATCTTGGAAAAATCTGGTCTAGAAAAATGCATTTCATGCAAAGCACCCATGGAGTACAGGTCAAAGCTGAGAAAGGAGGAAGGAGGAGACTTTGTGAACGCTATTGAGTATAGAAGTCTTGTGGGAAGCTTCCGATATCTGGTAAATTCACGACCAGATCTTGCTTACTCAGTGGGCATTGTTAGTAGGTTCTTGGAGAAACCTCAAGTCCAACATTTTGAAGCAGTTAAACACATTCTCAGATATGTGAAAGGAACTCTTGGTTTTGGAGTTTGTTATGGTAATGGTATATCAACACTAACTGGTTATAGTGACAGTGATTTGGCTGGCGATATCGATGATCGAAAGAGTACAACAGGGGTTGTATATTTCCTAAGGAACAACTTGATAACATGGTCCTCACAAAAGCAGAAGGTGGTGGCATTATCTTCATGCGAAGCAGAGTATATTGCAGCAACTTCAGCTGCGTGTCAAGGAATATGGCTTTCCAGACTTGTCGGAGAACTTCTAGGGAGAGACCTTGAGGTGGTGCGGTTGAGAGTTGATAACAAATCTGCGATATTGTTGAGTAAAAATCCAGTATTTCATGACCGAAGCAAGCATATAGACACGCGATATCATTTTGTGCGAGAATGTGTTGTAAAAGGTGAGATCGAGATCGAACATGTCAGCTCAAGTGAACAAATGGCGGATATTCTAACAAAACCACTTGGAAGACTCAAATTTCTTGAAATGAGAACAAAGTTGAAGATCAGAGACATATATGTTCGAGATTAAGGGGGAGATTGTTGCCAAATAATCTCTATATATAGACTTAGGCTAGGTATATAGGTGTTTTGTTTCCTATTTTCTTCTTGTTTTGTTTATTTCCTAGTTTGTTATATTAGTTGTAGTTGGAGCCTATAAATAGGCATGAAATAAATCAAGAAAAGTATTCGATTCTATTGATCTTTCTCTATTATTGTTCCGTGAGTTATTCTTAGATCCAACAACACTATCTCGTTTGTAGTTGTGAATGACTTTTGTGATGAATGTAGACTCAAGAGCAGGCTTGCAGGCTTTCATTAGCGCCTCCCCTCCCTGAATGGCATCCACCAAACATATAGCCTCTGGTAATGCAAGCTGTAACACAAAATAAAATCGAGAATGACTACATCACTAACCTAAATACTCAAAGTTACCGAGGAAACATGAAAATGCATTGAATAGTACAAACTATATACACCACAAAAAGCTCGATTGATGATAGTCAAGAAATCACGTGAATATGAAAAGAAGTTGATGGATATATAACCTGCATGATGCAGAGAGTTCCATCGCGGCAAAGGCCAATCCCTTCACAATCGAATCCAATAACCAATTGCCTTTCAGGAGAAGGATATGATAGTGCTTTGGGAGCTGAGATTCATGTGTAACTATATGAATCGGTGTCGGTGACAAAATCTCTTCGTGATCCCTTTGTTTTAAACCTTGGAAAGAACACATAACATATTCAGCGAAGATTGATTGTAATAAGAGGTAATATCAATATGAACAGTACTATCAAAAGGTTGCCAGGAATTATCTTCTGGTGCGGCAACGCCAACTTGTCACTTGCCAGAAACGCAAGGCGGCAAGAGATTTCCTAATTGGAATAGGAATCCGATTAGGCAATGTGAGTTGCTATAAAAGCAGGTGCTACCCCCTTAGCAACTCTGTCATTTCTCTGTGCTAAATTATCAGAGCTCTTAACCGTGTACGACTAGCAGACTGAGAGGTTGATCAATTTAGAGAGAACGTTATCGATCACATACATCAACTCGAGGAGATTTGAGTGTTTGTAATCTATTGGGTTTTGGATTCATGAATGAAGACTCACGAGAAGATTGTCGAAGACAACACAACTGAGTATAGGCTTGCTCGAATGGTGGAATTGAGTGGATCTCAAAGACAGGGGGAGTATCTGGTCGAGGTTGTTCACGGTGAGATCTCTAGTAGCTTAGGACAATAGCTTGTGTGATAGCTATTTGATACTTCAAGTTTTACTATTGACTACCGACTAGTGAAAACCTTTCCACTGGTAGAGCGCCCCCAGACGTAGGTGCGGAGTCACCGAACTAGGTAAACATATTGTGTGTCTTCTATTTACTGCTTTATTATTTCTTGTCCATAAACTGTGATTAGGCAAGTTGTCGAACCAATCGTCATAACATTGTATTTCACATCTTGTCTCTGTTACCTAACAGAATTTCAATTGGTATTAGAGGGGACACCTTAACTCTTAGTTGATTTCCTGCAAATATTTTGTGTAGCGAATGTGGACTCAAAGGAACCAACTATGGTTATTGGAAAGCACGAATGTGTAGGAAAACCTAGAAGGCTGTTATCAATGGTTGGGAGGAACCATAGTATACTGATGCTCAAGGAAATCTAAGTGGTCTTAAACCCGAGAAAGACTGGAGCACTGAGGAATATGAAGCAGCCATAGGTAACTCTAAAGCACTCAATGATATATTTAATGGGGTTGACAAGAACGTCTTTAGGCTCATCAACACCTGTACAAGTGCCAAAACAGCCTGGGATGCTCTAGCCACTGCTTATGAGGGAACCTCCAAAGTCCGAGAGCAAGAAATACAATATCTCACTACTAACTTTGAAGCTCTCTCTATGAATGAGGATGAGACCATAGCTGAGTTCAATGTACGAATCAGGGATCTAGCCAATGAGTCTTACTCACCAGTTAAACCAATGACTGATGAAGATCTAATCAGAAAAACCTTAAGAGCTCTAAACTCTAGATTCAAGATGAAGATCATTGCCATAGAAGAATGTCACGATCTAAAGATCCTGAAATTTGATGAACTCATGGGATCCCTCATAACCTACGAGCTCTCCCTTTCAACCTTGAAGAAAAAGCACAAAGGTGTAGTTTTCAAAAGCTCAACTCATGCTTAGAAGAAGCAAGTACTTTCAGACTCTGACAGCGATGTTGATGACACCATCGCTATGCTCGCCAAGAACTATAATCGAGTCATGAAAATGTTCAATCAAATAGCTGGTAAGAATGTCTCACGAGATGTTAGAGACAAAACTCAGCAAAGGTTTCAAAAACCTGAGAACAGAGAAGGCAGACGAGGCGAAAGTGTAGAAAAGGAAAAAAGGGTACAATACTTCGAATGCGAAGGTTATGGGCTTGTGCAGAGGGAATGTCTAAACTTCTTGAAAAATAAAAAGAATGGATATACTGCATCCTTTTCGGAACAAGAAGGAGACAGTGACCCAGATCTAACAAGTAACTATATAGCATTCACTGCTTCTACATCCAGATGAGACACTCAACAATGCATACAATGAGTGATATGTCAAAAGGCTTGAAGACTCTCAAGTAATTGAGAAACAGAATACACTCATTCTCTCGCTCAATGAGGATAAGACAAGACTTCTTGAAAACATCATTAATCTGAAGAAGGAGGTTGTCAACCTAAAGGGGGAAATAGAACTCATGACCAAGTCCATCAAGATGATGAACCCGAGCAATGACACCTTGGACCAAATCCTATCCATTGGGAAGTCATCGAACAACTTGGAAGGACTTTATTACTCTAAAGGAGCTTTAACATCACATACCACATTTGTTCCTCAAAGAACTGCCAATAACATGTTCCACCAGATGTCACAGACATCATTTAGCATCCGACCACAGAAGAAACATAATCATGCCAGCACAAAGAAAAGAAAACATAATTGGACATGCTATCACTGTGGACAAAGAGGTCACATCCGACCATTCTTTTATCACCTCTATGGAAAGAACTTCATTAAACGCAAGACTGCCAAAGCTCAACCAACCCAAAATATAAAAAGAATGACGGGTGAAGGAAGTACATTATAGGGCTAACATTGCTTACACCTCACTAAAAGCCTCTACCAGTAATGATTGGTATTTTGATAGTGGCTCCTCTCGGCATATGACTGGTAATAGTACATTCCTTACTACTCTGACACCATGCTCAAACTATTTTGTCACTTTTGGAGATGGAGTGAAAGCCAGGGTACTATGAAAAGGGAAACTTAACCTACTCAACTCACCACGCCTAAAGAAAGCCTTACTGGTAGAAGGACTTACTGCCAATTTGATAAGCATCAGTCAACTCTGCGATCTAGACCTCGAAGTTAAATTTACTCGTAACAAGTGTGCAGTGGTGAACACTCAACTAGAGGAACTCATGACTGGACTTACGTCACAAGACAACTGCTTTCTAAGGTCTCCAATAGCAGCTCCTCTATCTACTAAATACCTTCTATCCAGAGCACAAGAAACCAAGCTCTAGCACCAAAAGGTTGGACACATAAATTTGAGGAGCTTGTAAAAAATTCTATTTGAAAAGGTTATCATTGGAGTTCCAGATCTAAAGATCATTGAAGGAAAAAACTGCGGAGAATGTTAGATAGGGAAACGAGTCAAGACGTCACACAAGAAGATGCAACATCTTACCACCTCCCGGGTCCTAGAACTTCTGCATGTAGATTTCATGAGTCCTATGCAAGTTGAAAGTCTTGGAGGTAAGAAATATATTTTTGTATGTGTGGACGACTTCTCAAGGTACACTAAATATTCGCGAAGGACGAGAGCTTATCAGAGCTAATCCTAAAGATTGGCCTCGACGACACTGTCGCCAACAACCAAGGTCACCGCCAATCTCACCATCGTGATTGACCTAGCGCACATTTTGAAGTTCATTTACTCAATGTCTTATGTGTCATAATTTCTCATTGATTAGGCTTTCTTCGATCTTACCGGATTAACTAGAGAATTTCAATTTTGTGTTGATTTGCTAGGTCCTTTAAATTCTTCCAATTTGGTGAAGTTTGATTTTTTTATTAATAGGAATTTGTTTAAAAAATTTTCGCTTTTAGGCTCTAGCTCTAGTGTTAGACATGCACTAAATTCGACAAGACTCGTCCATCCTCTTGTGTTTTATATTTTTGACTGGTCAAACATTAGTGCTCATCAGAAAAGATTACTTCTTAAAACGTTATTATACTAGAGTTCTCATGGGAAAAGAGTTTTAGTTTGGCAATAAGATGGGTGTTGAAGAATATTTTCGACATTTTACGTCAAATTTATATCAAGGAAAATTACAAAAAAAAAATAGATGTGAACTATTCACTTTTTGTAAAAAATGACTATTAACTTTCTTTATTGCAAGAAGTAGTTGTGAACATAATATTTCCTTGAAAATTTTGTTTTTTTTCAAAATTGACAAAACTACCTCTCAAATTGTTATTTTTAAAAATTAAACTTATTTTCCATTTCCTTCTCTTTTAACTTCATTTTTCTTAATATTTTTATAATTTTATCAAAATTATTGCTTATTAAAATTTTATCATAGTATCTTCATTAAATTGAATTTATTTTTAAAATTTGAAAATGTTTACAATTAATAGGGTGAGTTACTCATAATAAATTGGAATATGTGTAGTGCAATAAAAAAAATAAAACAAATTAATTTTTCTTAAGAAATAACTCATAATAAATTACCACATTCCAAAGTAAATTGATATAATAAAACTCAAATTAGAGATGAACTTATTATAAATTTATCATATTTTAAAACCAAATTCAATTAAATCAAGATGCTTTGCTAAAATTTCAATAATTTGGATGAAATTATAAAGATATAGAGAAAAAATAAAATTAAAAAAGAAGAAAATGGAAAATGGAAAATGGAAAATAGTTTTAATTTAAAAAGAGTTAATTCCATATTTTATTTTCGTCAATATTAGACAAAATTACAAGTTATGCACAAAATTGATAACTTCACGACTACATTTTTTAATAAAGAAAGTTCACAATTACATTTTACAAGAAAGTAAAAGTTAATAGGTAAAGCTAAATGAAAATTATGGGACATTTTACCACAAATAGTCATTAAATAAGTTATTTACAAAATTATGTTACTATCCTACATATTTAAAGAAAGGGGAAATTCCACTTAACCCACCTGTGGAAGATCACTTTTTCACTTACCATCACCAGAAGATAAAATTAGTCTGTGGAGCACCTAAAGTTGTCGACTTTTGCACTTAGCCATAACGGTGTTAACTCAAAAGTGAAAAAGTCCAAAATGTCCTCTATTACCTTTCTCAATTTCCTTAATGGATGGAGAATATTTTTGTCTTTTCATTTACACAAATAAAAAATTAATTTGATAATCTAAATATACAATTTTACCTTCAAATGAATAATAATTATAACTGATGGATGGAGGGTGTTTTTGTCTTTTCATTTACACAAATACAAAATTAATTAAAATTTAAAATAAAATGTGAAATGACAAAAATATCCCTGTCTTCAACCTTTATTCCCTCCTCCGCCGCTCCAACTTCGTCGCCGGGGGAGTCACCTCAGGCAAGGCTCCCCGGTGACAGTCCTCATCGTCATGAGCGTCGTCAAGGACCCCACCAAGTGCACCAGTAGTTCGTTTGACCATTTTTAGGAGGTGGGAAGAGGAGGAGGGCGGAGGTGGAATTCGGGCTGGGATGGTTTGGAAGAGGGAGGGCTGGAGGAGGGGAGAGAGGTGGGGTTGGGCCGACCGCCCAAAGCCTAACTCGAGCAGATCGGAGCTTGACCTCCGATCTGCTCGAGATCCTTCCCTCCTCGACCTCCGCCCACCTCCACCCAGAGCCAACGCAACCTTCACCCACCTCCACACAGCTCCCCCAACTCCGACCGAGCTCCGACCCTCCGCCTCCCTCCCCTCCTTCAGCCCAGCCCCTTCTTGTGCCCAATGATTCGAGCTCCGACGACAAAACCAAGAGGAGCAGCCCAGCCCAACCCCACCTCTCTCCCCTCCTCCAGCCCTCCTTCCTCCAGCCCAGCCCAGCCCGACCTCCACCTCCAACAAACCCTCCTCCTCCTCCCACTGGGATATTTTTGTCATTTCATCTTTAATTTTAATTTTTAATTTTCTTAAATGAAAAGACAAAAATACCCTTCATCCATCAGTTATAATAATTATTCATTTAAGGGTAAAATTGTCTTTTTAGATTATCAAATTAATTTTTTATTTGTGTAAATGAAAGAAAAAAATACCCTCTATCCATTAAGGAAATTGAGAAGGTAATAGAGGGCATTTTAGTCTTTTCACTTTTGAGTTAACACCGTTATGGCTAAGTGCAAAAGTCGACAACTTCAGGTGCTCCATAGACCAATTTTATCTTCTGGTGGTGGTAAGTGAAAAAGTGATCTTTCACAGGTGGGCTAATTGAAATTTCCCCTAAAAAAATGTTAGGACCCACTGTTGCACACCTCCCCAACCAAATGATAGTGCACTACCAATTGTGTTAGCTAAGTATATTACACTATTTGGTTATTTGTTGTAATATTATCAAGGGGTAATTACATATCACTATACCCGTTCAAACCTCATTCTAAAATTACTATACCCAAGTTTGATTTTTTTTTCTCGATCCCCCTAGTCTCATGCCGCATACATTGACGCCGAGCATGAGGTCGAAGGCTCCGAGGTCGAGGTCGAGGACGGTCTGGTGGTGGGCGCTCGTGCGAGAGACGCTGCCGTTGCTGACCATGATGTCGAGGCAGCCGTGGGAGTTGACAGTAGAACCAACCGAGGATGCCACGGCGGTGCCCTTGTCGTGGGTCGAGGACGGGCCGGAGTTTCGATCGACGTTGGGACTGCGGTGGAGAAATTGCGGACACGCCACCACCGATGGTTATTCAATCTTGGGGTACGTAGTTGCGGATCTGCAGGGAGTCCAAATCCGTCGATATTGAGCCAGAACGAGGTCAATTGCTTTTTGGGTTTGAGAGAGATGGAAGTCAAAAAGATTGCGTGAAATTCAAATGCATGTTCTGTGGTTGAGTTTAGTTTATAAGCATTCAAATTTATGGCTTTTTTCTGTGTTTTGGTGGTTTAGTTTATGGCTCTTCATTTTTGTTGTGTAATTATAGGAAAATAGTTGTTCATGAATGATAATTTTTAAACTTCTGAATTGTATTTGATGAGCACATTGTTGTGTGATGGTACAAAATTTAATTTTATTAGTTGGGGGAGGAACACGTTGTATACAGAGGGAGTTACAGAGAGAGGAAAGGGAGTTAGAGTGATGGTTGAGTTTCTTTCATGAGAGAGGAAGAGAGACAACGAAGGAGAGAGAGTGACAAGGGAGTTACAGAGAGGGAAGGGGTAAGACCGGAGGGAGTTATAAACAAAGTGATGTTTAAGGAAGGCAAATTGGTCATTTCTCATGAAAATTTTAATTTGTATTTGAAAAGACTAACCTAGCCTTGCATTATGAACTTAGTTTATTATTTAGATGAGGGCACAATAGTCTTTTCACATTTACTAGATAATTATACATTTAAAACATATTTGCTTGTGGCATTTTGGACTTTTTACAAACCACTTCAGTCAAATTTAACGGAATTTGAGTTAAGTGTAACGTAATGAAATTTGGGAGACCTAGAAAAAAATTCAAACTTGAGTATAGTGATAATAAAATGAGGTTTGGACTGATATAGTGATATGTAATTGCCCGTATTATCTATACGTCATAAACTAGTGGTCACCACCTCTTGGCACACTTTTCTATGAACTACTACATGTGATAAACTTTTACTTTACATGTGTCATGGTTACATGAAAATATGCAGATTCTTTTTGCTTATAAATGGGCTACCATGAATAAAGAAGAAACTTAATTCGGTGGTTTCTCTTGCTCCATATTTTGCTCTTCCATTTCTAGCCTTATAATTCTTCCATGCTATTTTATTTACTTCTTATTTTGCAAACTTAATAAACTAATCTTTGTTTGTATTTTAACCTACTACTAACATATAATTTTCACAACACGTTATCAACACGATTAGCTTAATTATTTAATTATTGTGACGTTTTTAATTCTCAATTAAATTTAATTTAGTTCTTGAAATGACGTTTATTTATTCACTTATGTTATTAATTTTCATAAGTGGGCTCTGTGATCGCCAATTTTGAATTGGATCTTTTGCATCAGAAAATTATATGTTGTTATCATACATGTTGTGTATTTATGTATAATATTAGCAACCTGAAGTTTATTAAAATTATGACATCTTGAACTCGAAGTTTCAAGACTGTCCAAAAAAAAATATTGAACTCGATGTTCATGTAAATCTGAAGTTTACTAAAATTTATAAAACCTGTAACTCTAAACTTGTCGAGAAAATTATTGGACTTGACATGTTTACAGTTGGAATTTGCAGAACCCGAAGTTCTAATCATGGATTAATATTGAAATTAAAACTTGTAGTTTTACTATTTAGAACCCGAAGTTGTAAAAATCCATGTTGGATAAATCAAGAATATTACATTGCTCCTGAAGTAGCAGTATTGGAAGAAATTTTGAGAAATATTAAAGTGCATGTATTGTCAAAATAAAATAAATCATCAAACTTGTCCCGTAGACAGTTAACCATTCCCAGATGTGAATGCAAAAAATTGTGATGGTTATTATAAAATTCATGGAAAGCTAAGGCCCTAGAAGTGGTCGGATTTTGAATTAATCCAATACAATTGATAAGATGAGCCACGATATGGATCCTAGAAGTGATTCATATATTTGTGGAGATAAGAATGATATGTGTATTGTTGATTGTGCTACTACACATACAATCCTAAAGGATAAGAAATGTTTCTCATGCCTAACTTTGGTAGAGGCAAAAGTGAACACCATTATAAGTTCAGCAAATATAGTAGAAGGCTCCGGTAGAGCTAATATAATATTGAGAAATGAAACAAAATTAAGTATTGAGAATACTTTGTATGCTAGTAGATCCAAAAGAAATTTACACAGCTTTACGAATATCCGCATAAATTGATATCATGTTGAGACCACAAATAAATATGAAATTGAGTTTCTATATATCACTTTTAGTGATTGTGGCGAAAAGCGGATACTGGAAAAATTATCTGTTCTATCATCTGGATTGTATTTTACAACAATAAGAACAGCTGAGGCCTACGCGATTTTGAACCAAAAGTTCAATAATCCGAATATTTTTATGCTTTAGCATAACCGTTTTGGTCATCCAGGATCAACGATGATGTGTAGGATTGTTGAAAATTCACGTGGACATTCATTGAAAAACCAGAACCTTTTTCAGTCCAATGAAATAATTTGTACCGTTTGTTCACAAGGAAAATTAGTGGTTCGGCCATCAAAAACCAAGGTTAGTGTCGAATCTCCATCAATCCTGCAGAGAATTCAGGGAGATATTTGTGGCCCGATTAATCCACCAAGTGGACCATTTAATTATTTTATGGTTTTGATTGACGCATCGAGCATATGGTCACATGTGTGCTTATTGCAAATTCGTAATGTTGCATTTGCTAAATTGCTAGCACAAATCATTAAATTAATGGCACATTTTCATGATTATCTGTTAAAGTCTATTCATCTTGATAATGTTGGTGAATTCATATCTAAGACATTTGATGATTATTGCATGTCATTGGGCATTGATATTGAGAATCTCGTTCCGCATGTGCATACTCAAAATGGTTTAGTAGAATCTTTTAGTCAACGTATACATATAATTGCACGTACATTGTTATTGCAATCACAATTATCAGTTTCTTCTTGGGGACATGTTGTATTACTTGTTGCTTCTTTAGTTCGTTTAAGGCCTAGTGCATAACACTAGTATTCTCATGTACAACTTGCATGTGGGCATGAACCTGATATTTCCAACTTACGAATTTTTGTTTGTGCTGTACAAGTGCCTGTAGCACCCCCTCTACGCACAAAAATGGGACATCAACGGAGATTGGGTATTTATGTTGGTCTTGACTCTCCATCAATTATCAGGCATCTGGAGCCTTTGACATGTGACTTATTTATTGCATGATTTGCATATTGTCATTTTGATGAGACATCATTCCCACATTTGGGTGGAAAGAAACCACCTCCTGAAGTTAGGCGTGAAATTGAATGAAAAGTAAACTCCATGTCTCATTTGGATCCTCGAACATCACAATGTGATAAAGAAGTACAAAAGATAACACATTTGCAAAATGTTGCAAATCAAATGCCAGACGCATTTACTGATGCCAGAATTAAAATTAATGGTGATAATATGAAAGTCGCAGTTGATTCCTCTTGTACACACCAGAAGCGTGGGAGGCCATTAGGAGCAAAAGATAGCGTCCCTCGAAAACGAAAAAAACATGTTATTCTTGAAGAACTACCGGTTCCAGAAGAACCATTGAACATGTTCGTAGTTCCATAAGAATAAAGGAATAGACATGTAGTTCTAGAAGAACCATCGGATAGACATATTGTTCCAGCAGAACTATCGGTTTCGGAAGAACCATCGATTCCCAAAGAATATGAAATTCTTGAAGAATTTCACGAACAAAGAAGCGAGGAAATACATATGAATTATTCCAACACAAGAATCTTGCGATCGAAAATCAATTATCATTGATGATATTTTTGCATTTGCGGTGGCAAATGAAGAAATGATTGATTTTGATTTTGAGCCAGATGAATGTCGTGAAAGACATAATTGGCCAAAATAGGAAGAAACAATTTAGGTAGACTTAATTTTATTGGCAAAACGCCAAGTCTTTTGACACATAACTCGAACACTAGAAGTTGTTCGACCAACTGGATGTAAATGGGTATTCACAAAGAAAACAAAATTGTTCGATATAAAATCAGGCTGGTAGCCCAAGGTTTTTCTCAATGGCTTAGGGTCATTTTTGATGAAACATATTCACCTGTGATGAATATGATTAGATTCAGATACTTGATTATTTTAACACTTTTAAGAACTGGATATGTATCTGGTGGACGTTGTCACTGCCTATTTATATGGTACGTTGGACACGAATATTTACATGAGACTCCCCGAAGGAGTTAAATTGCTTGAAGTAATTAAAAATAGTCCAAGAAATTTGTATTCGATCAGATTGCAAAAGGCATTGTATGGACTGAAACAATCTAGTAGAATGTGGTATAATCGTCTTAACGGATACCTTACCAGAGAAGGGTACAAGAATAATATTATTCCCTATCACGAGAGTAGACTCCTGGCAGACACTATCACGGCGCACCGTCCAGTCTTCGTGGTTCTACAAGAGTCCGGGTTTGCAGTGGTAGATCCGATGATCATCAGAGCACTCGGGTTTTCTTCCCAGTTTGAGTTTCAGTTCAGTCCGGCAGGACCGGGGTTGGGTTCAGGCGAGATCTCTATTTGGGACACTACAGTACTTCGTATGACCAGCTGTGACGTCTTCCCGGGGCTGATCGTGTGGGTTGGGGAGGTCTTAGCTTCTGGAGAGACCGTTTCTTTCCTCAACCTTCGCGCCCCTTCGGGACCCGCCGCGAGGAGGGATTTCTGGGGCATTTTGAGACAGGTTCACCACTCGGTAGGCCAGAAGTTTGCCCTTTTGGGTGACTTCAATACGGTCAAGGATCCGAGCGAGGTAGCCAATCAGGCGGTTCAGGCAGATAGGAGAGTTTTTGACGCTTTTCTTACGGACTTAGGCCTTTTCGACTTCCCTATGTCGAAGAAGGATTTTACATGGTTCGGGCCACGCTCGAGAGAGAGCAGGCTTGACCGGATCCTCCTCAGTCAGGGCAGGTTGGCTATCTTTCCAGACCCGATCCTCACGGGGCTAACGAAGATGCTCTCGGATCACAATGCCATTCTTTTAGGCACCCAGGAGGCTGATTGGGGACCGAGGCCGAGACGGTTCCTCAACGCCTGGTTGGATCATAGTGAATTCAAGAGTTTTGTGGCAGCAAAGTGGACCTCTTACATTGATGTTGTGTGCTTCCCAAACTATAAGTTGTCGGCGAAGCTCAAACGTCTGAGGTCAGACTTAGCCACCTTGAACATCGAGGTGTTTGGTCACGTGCGGCACCAGATTTCCAGGACCACAGCCAGCATTGAGGCTTTAGACGCTTTGGTGGGGGTGAGACCACTTACTGAGGTTGAGGAGGAGGATCGAGGCAGACTCTGGACCGAGCTTGTGGGCTTGGCGAAGACTCGCGCGGACATCTGGAGGTAGAAGTCGAGGGTTTGCTGGCCTCTTGAGGGAGATAGGAACACTCGATACTTTCACAGATGCGCCGCGACGAGAGGCAGGAGGAATCGTATCCAGTGAATGGTTACTGACGGCCAGCAGCAGACACAGCCAGAGCCGATCCACAGAGCTGCAGTAGATCATTTTCAGGCAAGATTCCGGCCAGATTTTATTTTGAGGCCTAGTTTGCCGCCACTTCCATTCCAGACTTTGCCACCGGGGGGTTCCGACTTTTTAGAGGCTGCTTTCACTGAGGAGGAGATCCTCTCGACCCTTTCAGAGTGCGATGGGGCTAAGGCCCCAGGTCCAGATGGCTTCACCATGCGCTTCTTTCGCAAGATGTGGGACGTGGTCAGGAAGGATGTCCTCGACTTCTTCCATGATTTTCACCTGACAAGGAGGATTGGGTCGGGTCTCAATGCTTCTTTCATTGCCTTAATTCCGAAGATTGAGACCCCACGCGACTTCGCGCAGTTTCGACCGATTAGTCTTATTTCGGGACCTTATAAGTTTTTGGCTAAGGTTCTTTACATACGGTTGAGACGGTATATTGATGATTTGATTAGTGAGGTACAGTCTTACTTCATTCGTGGTAGATAGTTAGTTGATGGGGTCCTGGTGGCGAACGAGTTGATTGACATGGTTCCCAGGACACGCTCTAGGACGGCAGCAGTCAAGCTTGATTTTGAGAAAGCTTTTGACTAGGTCGATTGGAGTTACCTTTGGAGCGTTATGGCCGCTATGGACTTTGGCCCTAAGTGGAGGCACTGGATTGCTTCTTGTCTGGGCTCCTCTGCATCGGTCCTGGTCAATGGCTCCCCCACAAGCCAGTTTGACATCAGGAGACGAGTCAGACACGGATACCCTTTATCCCTGCTCCTCTTCATTATTGCAGCGGAGGGGCTACACCTCCTTCTTCAGCGTGGAGAAGAGGCTGCGCTTTTTAGGGGGATTCGGGTGAGTGATGAGGAGAGAGTCTCACACCTTCAGTTTGCAGACGACACCCTTTTATTTGTTGAGGCCGAGTCACATCAGTTGTTTCAGCTCCAGTTGGTTTTACAATATTTTGAGTGGGCGTCAGGCCTGAGGATCAACTTCGACAAGTCGGTCTTGTTGGGGTTGAATATGGAGGAGGGTGGTGACAGACGCTTAGCTAGAGCTTTCGGTTGTGTGGTCGGGCAGCTTCCTCTACTTTATTTGGGTTTCAGCTTGGGGGCGGATTACCGACGGGTGGTGACTTGCGAACCAATTGTGGCCAAGTTCACGACCAGGTTAGCTTTGTGGCAGGCGAGCACACTCTCTTTTTGAGGACGGATCATGCTGATTAAAGCGGCTCTCTCGAGCTTGCCTATTTTCTACATGTCTCTTTTCCGGGCTCCCAAGACTACTATTGCTGTGATGGAGTCCATTATGAAGAGGATCCTGTGGAGAGGCAAAGGTGGACGTCGGGGGTTTGTGAAGGTCAGGTGGGATCGTGTCTGTAGGCCAATCAGAAAGGGAGGATTGGGCATCTGTCGCCTTCAGGAGCTCAACAGTGCTCTGCTGTTGAAATGGTGGTGGCGATTCACGACAGAGTCGAATCCATTGTGGAGGAGGATACTGTGTGCAAAGTACGGATGGGACAGGTCGTCTTGGGACTTTTCCTCCCTACCTTTCTCTGATCACTCAGGGTCGAGGGCTTTGCGGGATATTCTTGGTCTCTCGTCTCTTCAGGCTTTTCCTAGGATTTTTGGATCTAGGTGTGTCCGTTGGAGACTTGGAGATGGCAGACAGATCAGATTCTGGGATGATTGCTAGTTGGGAGATTTTTTCTTAAGGACCAGGTTTCACAAACTCTACAGGCGTGTGAGTCACCCGGTCCATTCAGTTCATTATGCATGGGTTCTTGAGGGATGGTCTATCCCCTTCCGAAGGGTGCTGTTAGCTAGAGCAGAGTTGGAGTTTGCAGAGTGACTTTCGGTCCTTAGCACTATCAGACCGACAGATGGGATTCGCGATCAGATCTGGTGGACATTAGATAGGAGAGGATACACTGCGAGGAGGGGTTACCACATGTTGTTGGGGACGGATCAGGCAGTTTCAGTAGACTGGACTTCGAGACTGTGGGGTATGCCAGTTCTTCCAAACTTCAGGAGTTTCGGATGGCTAGTTCTTCAGGACAATCTACCGACTAGAGGCATTCTTGCTTTCAGGGGGTCATCCCGATTGGTCATCGCATGTGTGCTCTATGCGGTAGGAGGAAGGAGACGACGGAACATCTTATGCTCTCTTGCAGGTGGAACAAGATCCAATTTCCTTCTACTCAAATAGTTCACGATCTCTTCATGGGGTGGAGCGCCAGAGTTACAGATAGAGGAGCGAGGAGGGCATGGAGCAGACTTGTCACGATGGGTTTCTGGTACATCTAGGAAACCAGGAACGGCAGGATTTTCATAGATGAGGAGCGATCACCTGGAGAGACACTCAGACTACTTCAGATGCGTTCTTATACTCTGGTGCATGCAGACGAGGGGCGGGACATCCAGGTTTGGACGGGGGAGCGCACTTTAGCCGCCTGGTGCGCGAACCCGAGGTTGGTACTCCAGTCTATCCTTTCTTAGGTTTTCTCTCTTTTTTGGGCAGTTTGGGGCTTTGTTTTTTCCCCTCTTTTGGTTTGGGGCTCAGTTTTTCCCTTTTTTTTGTTGCTTTGTACTATTCTCTTGTCATTTATAATATTTATTATTGCTGATCAAAACAAATGTGAGGTTTGTTATTGTGGCAGTGTATGTTGATGATATGAATTTAATGGGACTTCTGAAAAGATCCTAAACACTGCATAATATCTCAAGAAAGAGTTTAAGATGAAACATTTAGGGAAAACAAAATATTGTCTCGGCATACAGATCGAGCATATTTCGGATGACATTTTAATCCATCAGTCTGCATATGTTGAGAAACTCTTGAAGCGTTTCAATATACAGAATGCGCATCCATTGAGTATTCCAATGGTTGTTCGATTGTTTGATCCTAAAAAGAATCCATTTCAACCAAAAGAGATAGATGAAACTATACTTGATCCTGCAGTACCAAATCCAAATGTGATCGGGGCATTATTATACTTGCCGCAATGTACAAGGGCGGACATAACATTTGCAGTAAATGTGTTAGCAAGATTCAGCTCAGAACCGACAAGACGGCATTGGAACAGAATCAAGCATATCTTACGCTACTTGAGCGGGACGAAAAATTTGAGATTATTGTATTCATAATCCTCAAGTTATACTAACTTGATTGGACATGAAAATGCAAGATACCTTTAGGATCCCCATAAATCACGCTCTCAAATTAGATATGTATTTACTTGCCATGACACGACAATATCCTGGCGCTCCACAAACCAGACTTTGGTTGCAACATCCTCAAACCATTCAGAAATTTTAGCACTACATGAAGCTAGTCGGAAATGTGTGTTCTTGCTATCAGTCATTCAACATATGTGAGTTGCATATGGAATCCCGTCAATTACAAGATCTCCTTCCATTATACATGAAGATAATGCAGCGTGTATGTCTCAAATAAGAGGCGGGTACGTCAAAGGAGATCGAATAAAACACATCACCAAGATTTTTCTACACTCATGAGCTCCAGAAGAGTAATGAGATTGATGTCAAGCAGATTCGCTCTAGTAAAAATCTTGCAGATTTGTTCACTAAAATCTTGCCGACATCCACATTCGAGAAGTTAGTATGGCGAACTGGCATGCGCCGACTTAGCAAGCAGTCGAATTAACTCTATCGGTCATCAGGGGGAGCACCGATCAGGAGGAGCAAGTATATGAAGATGCTTTGAACTTATGTGCACTACACTCTTTTTCCCTTATTCAGGTTTTGTTCCGCTGGACTTTCCTAAAAAGGTTTTTAACGAGACAACATTATGCACGTCCAACACCACTTACATAATTATTCGTAAGTAGTGGTGTCCAAGGGGGGAGTGTCATAAACTAATGGCCACTACTTCTTGGCACGCTTCTCTATGAACTACTACATGTGGCAAACTTTTACTTTACATGTGTCATGGTTACATGAAAATATGCAGATTCTTTTTGCCAATAAATGGGCTACCATGAATGATGAAGAAACACAATTCGGTGGCTTCTCTTGCTCCATATTTTGCTCTTCCATTTCTAGCCTTATAATTCTTCCATGCTATTTTATTTACTTCTTCTTTTGCAAACTTAACAAACTAATTTTTGTTTGCATTTTAACCTACTACTAACATATAATTTTCACAACACTGTACAATTTATATAAATACTTTTACAGGAATTGTTTGTATAGAACATGTATATCATTATTTTGACCCTATATTTGTACCATTATTATACATTTATTATGTACTCATTTTATATAGATTTTTATGAATTATAACTCATTATTTTGACCACATATTTATACCCATAAGTGTTATCGATACCAGTAGGTAACGATAATATACCGCAATTTTTCACTTTCCCGAAACAATACAACGAATGTTGGCCCACCAGGAAAATTCAAATTAAATCATGTTTAATGTTTTCCAAAATCAATTAATTTGAGAAAAATATAAGTAATTTCGGTTTATTCTGGTCTAATTTGGCTCACCTGATTAATTATTATTTGACAATTGAGTTATAAATAATTACATTATCCAAAAGTCAAACTTCTAATTTCATGGGAAGAAAATAGTAATTATTGACACATTAAAATTGAATTAATTATGTATTATTTCTTTAATAAATAATAAATCTATATATATATATATATAATTATTTATTTATTACAAAACGTGTTTTTTCGCGATCTATGTGAGTTCGTCGTATCTCTCATTTTGTTAGTCAGCTGATATGTGCCTCAATTCCATTTCTTTATACCCGTTATAGGTAACTTCATCTACTCATTTTATATAGATTTTTACGTAAAATACTCTGTAACTTGTATTATCTTGATCATATCCTTGCATCCATTATCATAAACTTCATCTACTTATTTTATACACATGTTTACATAAAATATTTATAACTTGTAACTCATTTTTTTGATCATATATTTGTTTTGCATGAAAATAAATATAAAATTAGTAGATAAATGTGTAATAATGGTACAAATATATGATCAAAATAATGATAACAAGTTTTATAAAAATATTTTACGTAAAAATATTTTTATAGAATATATTCATATTAATTAAAAATCAGTAATATTACAAAAATAACCAACCAATATCATAAACTTAAATAACTCAACTAACAATGTATTATTATTTTGTGGGTGAAGCCCGAGTTCAATCCCTCTATCCCACAAAACATATTTTAAAATTTGTAGAATAGTAAGATAATTTTATAAACAACTTATTTAATGACTATTTTTTTTGTAAAAAGTCCAAAAATTATGTGATGTTGAGTATATTTATGTGTCATTTATCCTAATATAAAAATTAGTGAAAATGTTACGCACCTACCCTTAAGAATACGCCAATTTTCACTTTTTCCTTTAATTAAGAACGTGTTTTCTGTGGATACTTAATGTCACGCCTAGAAGGTTCGACTCCTTTGGTCGGGACTATGAGGCGTTAGGATGTTCACTAGTAAGCTTTTCTTGGGAAACAAGTAGGGATTGAGTTAGCGATCAGAACGTAACTGGTCGAGTTGTCTTTAATAGTCGCTTACCAACACGTTGGGAGACGATGGCGACGAAGAGTTCAGCAGAGTCAGTGCAAGACCGATCTGGGACAACGCAAGGAGGAGAGTAAGGTTCAGCGACGTCGACAACGGGCAAATCCAGGATAACATGTGTAGGAGTTGGAGGTTCGACTGATCGGGCTTGATGGATGGCTCGACCGGAACAGGGGGCGATAGAGAAAAGAGATGAATTAGATAATCGGCTCGGATGTCATGAAACTTCTATTTTATTAATAGTGATTGAATTTGGCTTTATCTTAGGGGTTCAATGGTTTACAATGAGAGAGGGAAACCCTATGTATAATCTTTTGACAAGAGTTTATTTCCTAATACAAATTTAAGAAAGAAAAGAAATAGAGCATAATTATAACCCTGAATATATTCCTAAGGGGAAAAGGAAAATCTAGGAGTTCTCTTGCGAAAAAAGGGAGAGGCGTGTGCAGAACTTGGGTAGCAATGTACAAGCGTGGTGATTTTTGCTGGTCAAGGATGAGCCTTCGCGGACAAGCTTAGGTCGTCCAGGGCCAGCCCGTGCATGTAGCTGGACGGTTTTGGGTGCGTCCTAGGTGTGGATGAGCGCTCTTGGTCGCTCGGGTGCGTTTTGGACGTAGCTCAGATGATCTTGGTTACTCGGGTGCGTCTTGGAGGTGTGGCTTTTGGGCGCCGCCTTTGATGAGGTGGTCGGTTGTCTAAATGAACCGACTCAGGATATTGGTGAGTTTTGGGGAGGCGCGAAGGCCGTGTTCCATGAACTGGGAAGGATGGAAGTCCCACCGAGCTCGAGCGAGAGTTCAGTGGTCACATCTGGGGCAATTTTTGGGCAAACAATGTCTGGGTCGTCACATACTCTCTCACTGAAGCCCTTGACGTCCTCTTCAAGGTTCAGCGTGATAAGCCTAGATGAACGGATGTTAGATAGCGATGGCTCGTTCCCATATGGTGAAGTGTTCCAGTAGGTCTTTCAACTTTAACCGAGTATTCTTTCTGGGGAGCGAACCCTGGCTCATGGACAGCTCTCGGTGTTGATCTCATCGATTTCGAATTCATGGGAGAGGGTTGAACATGTCTGAGAGGGAGGCACGGTTCGATGCTCTGTAGTGTAGGCGCTACATCAACCGCTTATGTTGGAATAATGGGTGAAGCCTTCTTCAGGGCTTCTTTAGGGTGTTGGCCGGAGATCGACCTTGGGGCTGAAGAATTAGGAGTTCGGGTCATCGTCCAGAGCTTTTCCACGTACATCAGGGTAGTTTTGATCGAGCCCTCGATGAGAGGTGGATATGATGTGTAGGTCACGAGGGCTAAGGTATCAATGGAAATGATGAGGGCATTCACGTGTGGGATTGGGAATGCTTTATGGTGGCATAGGAACTCCATCAGAGCGATGTTAAGATCAACTGCGCCTCTTCACGATCCTATTTCCAAGGTTATCCCCTCAGTATCTCGTTAATAGGGTTATGTTTGGAGTTAACGGTGTTAAGGGAGCCGTGTTTATTGATTTGAAGGTTGAGGTCGCGTGTTTTGTCTTTCCAAATGAAGCAGTGGCTATCCCCGGCGTCGAACAATAACGAGAGTAGTCTTAGTGTTGATCTTCCCCTCATGTTAAAGGAGAGATCGGGGTTTGGTGGTGATGTGGGTCCATTTGGTGCCTATATCGACACCACTTTACCAACATTTAGTACCGAATTTCCCTCGTTATGTAGTTATTTGGGGCCGTTTGTACTACTTTACGCCTTCGAGTATGTTTGGTGTATATGTGCAGAAAACGGGTGAAAATAGAGCGAAACAGACTAGAATTGCAACCGAGGTTTCAGAGGCACAACTTTCTCATATTTAATCCAATGTGACCCAAAATTATATGAAGTCAAAGATAAACAGGTGATCTATAACTCTCTAGAAGATAGTTTTCTCTAATTATAATGGGAAGAAGCTCATAAATGCATTCAAAAATCTGTAGTCTCAGGATTTTCATTATCATTCATATTTTCAAAAGCATGTCCCTCAATATTTTGGTTCTTGTTCTTGGAGGCCTAAAGCATCCCCTTGTCGGGCCGCCTCCGCATCGACGCTGCCGGCCACGTCCACGTCTCCTGCAACGATGCTGGCGCCAGATTCTTCTACGCCATAGCCGGAAACCTCCACATCCGCGACCACTTAATTAATTGATTTTGTTGTTAATTAAATTTATATGCAATTTTTTTTTGTGTAGCAACAAAGAACCCAAGGCTTGTAAGGTTGCCTGTTAATGATTTTCTTCTTCGCTGGATTGAATTGAAATGTGCGTGAACAATATGACCACATTTTTATAAATTAATTTTAGTTATTTGTTGGCAAGATTGTATATTGGATCTTTTCAGTTTATTTATTTATATATATATTGTTGCTCAAACTGACCTTTGTTTAATTAATTAGTATGCTTTCCTAATTTTGCTCATTTTTTGTCTGTTTAAACATATCTAGGTTTTTGCTTCAACTTATTTGGTTGGAGAAATTTAGACTTTGCGTTATGATTTTAAATTCTTGTGTTTGAACATTTCTCACATCTTGGACGCTTCTTATCTCTTTGATCACAGCAATGCCTAATGTCAAACTAGAGCCAAAGGTAATACATATACATATAGGGAAGGGTTCGGCTGAGAACCAAATGTATCGTGAGAACATGAGAACCATTGGACATTTCTTTATTTCCGTTGGCCATTCAATTATTTTGAATGGACAAAGTATTTCCATTGGACATTCACCTATTTCCGCTGGATATTCACTTTCA